>BPLR01013254.1:0-27693 GCA_021605095.1 Caerostris extrusa | reverse complement strand
CTATTAGCAACGTATAATAATTATATAGCAGCATGCCATATGATCGTATATGAATTTTGAAATTATTTAGTTAATTTAAAATAGATATTCATCAAAAAATTATTTAACTACTTTATTTTTCTTTCAAATTGAAATACCTATCTAAATTTGAATTCACAAATATTTTGAGAGATTTTATTTTCTTTATATGTCATTAACCAATAAAAATAATGGTGATTCTGTCCCAAGTAAATACAAATATTTTGATTTTATACGTCATACGCCAATATATAAATAATGCTGATTTTGTGTACGTTAACAATATACAAGATTGACAAATAACAGAAATTTTTGACATTCTAGGACAAACATAAAATACTAGATTGAAAATATAATTTTCCTGGAATTCAAATTCACTCTTACGTTGGGCAGTTTGCTAAATATGGATCTCACATAATGGATTTATTAATAATTTCTGTTCACACCCACTTCATCGAGACAGGCCTAACAAGATAATTTGAAAAATCTAATTAAGGAGCCCAAGTCTATCCTTCCATAAACTTTATTAAACTCTACGTACTTAAACCAATATTTATTCCGTTCTTTGAAGGTGATGGAATGGAAATTCCATCAAAGGGGAGGACCACGACCTAAATATTCATGGCACGTGCAGCGTTGGTGTGGAAGGGCACCTCTTAGAAAATGCTCTCCAGTTTGCTCACCACTTCATTTGGCGGGCATTAATCCCATCAGCCGGACCCACCTCCAAGCTCAGTGTCCGGCGGCCGGATAACAACGGGCTCTTCCCCAGGGACCGGACCCAATAAGGGCATTGCGGCGTTATTAGGTAACGGAGCAAATGAGATTAGGAAAAGGTCCTAGGTCTTGTTTGGGAAGCCTGGGCTGTTCTTGGAAAGGGTTTTTGTTTCCTGGAGTGGTATTGTTCGGGATATTGGATGGGGGCACAGGGTATTGTGGTTTGATTTTTTTTTGTTATGAAAGCTTTTTTTATCTTGGAGAGATTGTCCTTTTGGTGGTACTTAGAGTAACTAAATGTAATAATATGCTGAATGGTTGAACTATTATATACAATTGCAGGTTATTTCCATAGATAACTTATATAGACTGTTTCACAATTTTAGCAAATGACCAAGAATAGGAAAGTGCCATTTAATTCATCGTCCTTTTGGTTTTACTCAAGTCATTAAATGTAACAATAAGCTGAATGGTTATATTATCAGATACATTGCAGGTTATTTCCATTGAATTAATTGTCACTTTTCTGTCTCTAACTAAAAAAGGTTAGAGTAAAAATATGAAAGAAAAATCATTAATGTTATTGTCATAAAAAATCAGATGTCAGAAATGTATTACATATATAAGAAGAAAAATATATCTTTGTATAAAATAACAGCTCTGGTTCTTGGGGATACAGTCTTCGGGTTCAGTACCGGCAGTGCCATCTTTGTTTGTAGCAATTTGTAATCAACTTTAAGCCGTAGGTTCATGTTTATTATGACTGTAAAGCATTGGATGCAGGGCTAACAACCTACCTCGTAAAAAGAAAACATCTCCTATCTCGAAATCCGTCAGTAGGAAAAAAAACAGCTTTTTTTTCGATTTTATTCAAATGCAACAAAGTTTATTATTCGCAAACTAAAATTTTTCATTCGCGACGAATTTTATTCAGATGTCACAAAGTTTATTATTTGCAAACTACAAATTAAACTTAAAATTACAGCTTGAGTGCATACACTGACTATGAAACAATTTAGAATGTAAATGAAACATGTATTATTATTCAAAAACCAGGTTCCAAACTGTGCAAGTCCAGGTTAGGTCCCAAAACGGTGCAAGGCAAGTTGGTAAGACAAGCTCAGCACAAAGAGGGAACATTGGTAACTATGTGTTGCAGAATCATTCCCTTTATTTTTCCTTCAGAAAAAAAATGAAAGACAAAAAAAGTGCATTACTAAAAGTGACTGTACGAATTCAGTGTTGGCAGTCGAGCTAGAACTACCCGCAGGGTAGTAGGGAATTGCCACCGACGTACCTCGCAGGAAAAGGACAAACTGATGAACCAAAATGAGGAGTTACGGAAGGTGATAAAAACTGTGGTCAGCTGTGGGGAAGGGCAGGGTGGAAGGAAGATCCGATTTTGGGGTTTCAAACAGAGAAGGCTTATTGGTTGGAGAAAGTCGCCAGGAGCCACAGCAATTTGAGAAGGTTTGAACGACCCGTGAAGTGTGTGAAAATCGTAGATGTTACCCAAGTGTTATATTCCTGATCTAAGATTCCTTTGTAATTATTGCATTGTTGTTTTTTTGTTTTATATTGATTGTGCAAAAAGTTATTGCATGCTGCAGCTAAATCAACGAATGTTTGTTGTGTTGCCTTTTTCAAGTTATATTATATAAAAGTTTCTTACTGTAGCTTCCCCAGATTCTTCAGGAGAAAAATTCTTCTAGATGGATGCTCAGCTTAAAATTTTGATTTGTCCCCTAACGACATTTCAAAAAGAATTTTAATATAATGGGAAAAAAATGTTGATGATTTCTCAATATCTTATCCCCCTTGTCAGGCCAAGCCCACGAGCCCATACGTACTCATGATTGAAGGGGAAGGAAGCAGCTTCTGTTGTGAGGGGAGCACCCGTAGGTAGAAGTCTGACTTTGGCTGTGACACTCTTACATCATAGGAGACCGGCCCTAAACCAAAATCCATTTTCCGATATAATGGGCGCTAAAAAAAATTTGTTGATGTTATTCGACAACCGCGCCCAAAATGCGACTTCGATGATCCATCTCAATATCTTCAATCGATATAGCCAAAGATAATGGTCTTTTAAAAAGAAAAATAGAAATAATTGTTAATGAAACTCTAGAACTTTTATTCATTTTAAAATAAATATTTTATATTTTTTTTAAAATTCTTCCAATGGATTTGCATATTGCTACATATGAGTATTGTATAGGCACAATTTTTTGTTCTTTACTTTTTACTTTAAAGATCACTGGATAATGATATAATAAAATAATACTTTTTTTTTTTTTTATTTTTAAGTATTATATATTCTTGATTATTAATTTCTTACTGTCTTCATGAAAAAAGAATAACGTTAAAAAATTAAAAGATAATGTAAACAATAGTGCTATTTAATATATTCTGATAAATATTTTTTGTAAGAATATATTTTCTTATACATTTTTAATGATTTATACATATTGAAAATTAAATGATAGAATTTGAAAATATTGAAGATTTAAAATAAGTAAATCTATTAAAAACGGAAATATATAAATGTACTAAAAATGTATTATTCAAAATCTTTTATAATTGAAAACCGTTATGTTATTTTACATAAAATTTCTCAAAAAAGCATTTTTTTCTAACATTCACACAATAAAAAAATAACTTTCAAGTACACTTGTATTTCAAGAGTGTCTCTCGAAATTCAAAGCGAGTACTTCTTCAAATTAAAAATACTCCTTTTCAATTGATAGAACATTTTTTAAATAAGAGTGCTTCTCCTCTAAACACAAAAAAGATTTAAGTACTGTAGAAAAAAAATAAGAAAAAATACTTTCATTTAAAATAAATTAGATCGAAAAAATGCATTTCTTAAAAACGTACGAATGGATATTTTCTAAAAAGAACTTAAAAATTTAACATATTTTTCTTGTATAGATAAAAATAAACTAGCTTTTATTTATATCCAGGTATAAACTCAAAAAAAAACCTAATAATTTCTAAACCATGTATAAACTATTTTTTACTTAAGATGTTTTAGATTAAGATGTTACATTGAGATGTTTTACTTTCTAATTCGCTGGACAAATACTCCAAAAGATGTAAAATATTGCCATTGACTCTAAGAAAAGAGAAAAAAAAAAATGTCATAAATAAATGAAAGTAAATTTTAAATAACGTAAATCATTAATGCATTTAAATGAAATTTGTTTTAAACTGAAAACAGCCAATTTTTTAAAAAAAAATATTCATCAAACTTCTCTAAACGTTTACTTCAAAATTCCTTAAATTACAGTTGAAATTAATTTCGCAGTTCAGATAAATGCGAAGAAAGAAGATAAAATAAATGGCTCCGAATTTATAAATATGTTATTTTTATAATTAATATAGACATATTATTGCAAATTTTAAAGTTCATTTTAAAGGCATAAACTCTAGTTGATTATTTTTAATTTTTATCATTTCTTTTAAATATGTTTCTGTAATTAAGTACTAAAAGATTTATTTGTCAAATAGACAATTAGTGTTAAATGAAGACTAAAGATACATATAATTCCCTATTTTCGTTGTTAAAACACATAATTTAATATTTCACTTGTTAAAAAAATGAAAATAAATGTTATTGAGATTCAAAATATTTAACGATATAATAATAGCAAACAAATTAACATTTTTATTTATTTTTAAAATATGCATTTAGTATTATATATATATATATATATATATATATATATATATATATGTTTCTTAAAATTGACCTGTATTGGTACAAAGATCTCAAGATAGTATACAAAATTAATATAATAATTTAGGTTTTTTTATTTTAATTTTTAGAAGATACCCAAAATTAAGATAAAAGAATATTTTATTTCTTATTTTAAGTTTTGCATATATGTATGAATCAACAATTTCTTACAGTGTTAATGAAAACACATGCAATGGTAATTAAAAAGACGATTTGAAAATGTCTTCTACTCGACAAATCATGCTGAAATATGTTTAACTAACTTTTAATAGGAACTTCCTTTCCTGTGAAAATAAGTTTACTATTTGATTTAATACGAAAAGAAAAAAAAATCATCACATAAATATTTTTATTATATATATTTTATTTTTAAGTTTGTCATACATACATACATGAATCAACAATTTCTTACGGTGTTCATAAAAACGCAGAAAGATGATTTGAAAATGTCTGCTATTTGACAAATCATGCTGAAATATGTTTAATTAACTTTTTATGTGAACATCGATTCCTCTGAAAATAAATTAACTATTTGATTTAATAAAAGAAAGAAAAAAATCATCATATCAATATTTTTTATTATATTTATTATATATATTTTATTTTTAAGTTTTGCATACATACGTGAATCAACAATATCTTACAGCGTTCATAAGAACACAGAAAGTAGACTTGAAACAACTCGACAAGTCATGCTGAAATATGTTTAACTAACTTTTCTGTTTTAAATAACTTTTTATGCGTATTTCCGATCCTCTGAAAATAAGTTTACTATTTGACTTGAAACTAGAACGAAAAAAATCTTCACATAAATAGCTTTTTTTCAAGAAGAGCTATTTCAACTAATAGTTCATTTAATCTCAATATGTAAATCTCAACTCATCTTTAAGCTGACAAGACCTAATAAAAACCACCAGATAATGAAAACAGGAGGGAAAAAAACACAACAACAATTGCATTCGCAGCTGACGTGAAAAACATAAATACCTATTCACTTTCTAACTTCCTATTTCTAAGGGAGAAGCATAGTAAGCACCTCGGTAGAAAATATATTTATCTTAATATACCAAACCCTCGTTTGGATCTCTTCCAAGGTGTTCACTTTATTCAACAATATCTTTTATTCCTTTTTGGGTTGCCTTTTCTGCTTGCAAAAGGAAGAAAAATTGTTTTCTTGGCTAATGTGTGATTTTCTTCCCCGCCATGGGTCCGAGTGGGGAGACATGTTTCTTCCCCGGAATCTCGTCTCCGTTGAAGATGGTAAAAAATTGCTTGTTCCGATTTCGTACCAAGATGGTAGTGCCATCAGAAAAGGGGCCAGAATCTATTCCAATTTTTGTTGTGGAAATTTCCAAAAATGGTTTCTGTCGAGCTAACTTTGTTATGATATTTCATGTTTTATCATTTTTTTCTACATAATTTGCCTCGCCGTACCATTCTTTAATATGCTAGAAATACTTTTTAGACATAAGCAGTTGTTTGTAAGTTCTTTTCTTCCTGGAGAAATAAATGGTGTTTCAGTCATCGTAACTGTCCTCAAATATTTTTTTATTATGTTTATTATATTTTTATACATTTTTTTCTTATTCTTAAATATTGCACACATACATAAACCAACTATTTCTTATGATGTCCATGAAAACATTGAATTATAAATAAAAAGACGATCTGAATATGTCTGCTACTCGACAAATCTTGCTGAAATAGGTTTAACTAACTTTTTATGAGAATTTCCTTTCCTGTGAGAATAAGATTACTATTCGATTTAATACGAAAAAAAGACAAAAAAAAAAAAAAAAAAAAAAAAACCTGAATAAATATATATTTTTTTTGCAAGAAGTGCCATTTTCCTCAACTTATAGTTCATTTAATTCACTAATAATTCTCCTAAGCTCATCTTTTGGCTGACAGGAGCCAATATAAACCACCAGATAATGAAAACAAGGAAAAGAAGCCCACAATTGCATTCGCAGCTGACGTGAAAAACATAAATACCTATTCACTTTCTAACTTACTATTTCTAAGGCAGAAGCATGGTAAGCACCTCGGTAGAAAATACATTTATCTTAATATACCAAACCGTCGTTTGGATCTCTTCAAGGTGTTCACATTTTCCCCGATATCTTTTATTCCTTTTTTGGGTTGCCTTTTCTGCTTGCAAAAGGAAGAAAAAAAATTGTTTTCTTGGCTAATGTGTGAATTTCTTCCCGCCATGGGTCCGGGGTGGGGAGACATGTTTCTTGCCAGGAATCTCGTCTCTACAGTAGATGGTAAAAAATTGCTTGTGCCCGATTTCGTACCAAGATGGTAGTGCCATCAGAAAAGGGCCAGAATCTATTCCAATTTTTGTTGTGGAAATTTCCAAAATGGTTTCTGTCGAGCTAACTTTGTTATGATATTTCATGTTTTATCATTTTTTCTACATAATTTGCCTCGCCGTACCATTCCTTTAATATGCTAGAAATACTTTTTTTTAACTTTGACATAAGCAGTTGTTTGTAAGTTCTTTTCTTCCTGGAGAAATAAATGGTGTTTCAGTCATCGTAACTGTCCTAAATATTTTTTATTATGTTTATTATATTTTTATACATTTTTTCTTATTCTTAAATATTGCACACATACATAAACCAACAATTTCTTATGATGTCCATGAAAACACATTGAATTATAAATAAAAAAGACGATCTGAATATGTTGCTACTGACAAATCTTGCTGAAATAGGTTTAACTAACTTTTTATGAGAATTTCCTTCCTGTGAGAATAAGATTACTATTCGATTTAATACGAAAAAGACAAAAAAAAAAAAAAAAAAAAAAAACCGAATAAATATATATTTTTTTGCAAGAAGTGCCATTTCCTCAACTTATAGTTCATTTAATTCACTAATAATTCTCCTAAGCTCATCTTTTAAGCTGACAGGAGCCAATATAAACCACCAGATAATGAAAACAAAGGAAAAGAAGCCCACAATTGCATTCGCAGCTGACGTGAAAAACATAAATACCTATTCACTTTCTAACTTACTATTTCTAAGGCAGGAGCATGGTAAGCACCTCGGTAGAAAATACATTTATCTTAATATACCAAACCGTCGTTTGGATCTCTCTTCCAAGGTGTTCACATTTTCCCCGATATCTTTTATTCTTTTGGGTTGCCTTTTCTGCTTGCAAAAGGAAGAAAAATTGTTTTCTTGGCTAATGTGTGAATTTCTTCCCGCCATGGGTCCGAGTGGGGGAGACATGTTTCTTGCCAGAATCTCGTCTCTACAGTAGATGGTAAAATTGCTTGTGCCCGATTTCGTACCAAGATGGTAGTGCCATCAGAAAAAGGGGCCAGAATCTATTCCAATTTTGTTGTGGAAATTTCCAAAAATGGTTTCTGTCGAGCTAACTTTGTTATGATATTTCATGTTTTATCATTTTTTTTCATAATTTGCCTCGCCGTACCATTCTTTTAATATGCTAGAAATACTTTTTAGACATAGAAAGCAGTTGTTTGTAAGTTCTTTTCTTCCTGAGAAATAAAATGGTGTTTCAGTCATTTAACTGTCCTAAATATTTTTATTATGTTTATTATATTTTTATACATTTTTCTTATTCTTAAATATTGCACACATACATAAACCAACAATTTCTTATGATGTCCATGAAAACACATTGAATTATAAATAAAAAGACGATCTGAATATGTCTGCTACTCGACAAATCTTGCTGAAATAGGTTTAACTAACTTTTTATGAGAATTTCCTTTTCCTGTGAGAATAAGATTCTTACTATTCGATTTAATACGAAAAAGACAAAAAAAAAAAAAAAAAAAAAATAAATATAATATTTTTGCAAGAAGTGCCATTTCCTCAACTTATAGTTCATTTAATTCACTAATAATTCTCCCTAAGCTCATCTTTTAAGCTGACAGGAGCCAATATAAACCACCAGATAATGAAAACAAAGAAAAAGAAGCAATTGCATTCGCAGCTGACGTGAAAAACATAAATACCTATTCACTTTCTAACTTACTATTTCTAAGGCAGAAGCATGGTAAAAGCACCTCGGTAGAAAATACATTTATCTTAATATACCAAACCCTCGTTTGGATCTCTTCCAATGTGTTCACATTTTCCCCGATATCTTTTATTCCTTTTTGGGTGCCTTTTTGCTTGCAAAAGGAAGAAAAATTGTTTTCTTGGCTAATGTGTGATTTTCTTCCCGCCAAGGGTCCGAGTGAAGAGACATGTTTTTGGCCAGAATCTAGTCTCCGTAGTAGATGGTAAAAATTGCTTGTGCCCAATTTTGTTCCAAGATGGTGTGCCATCAGAAAAGAGGCCAGAATCTTTTTCAATTTTTTTTAGTGGAAATTTGTCGAGCTAACTTTTGTTATGATGTTTCCGTGTTTATCGTTTTTCTACTTAATTTGTCTCGTCATTCCATTCCATTTTTAAATATTCTTATATATTAATAATTCTTCTTATTTTTAACTTTTGCATACATACATGAGTCAGCAATTTCTTACCATGTTTATGAAAGCACATGCAAATGATAAATAAAAAGACGATTTGAAAATGTTTGTTACTCGACAAAATCATACTGAAATATGTTTAAGTAATTTTTTATGCGAATTTCCGCTCCCTCTGAATAAAGTTTAATATTTGATTGCATACGAGAAAGAAAAAAAAAAATCATCACAGAAATATTTTTTCATATTTATATATATATATTAATATTTTTATTATATTTATTATTAATTTTTTAATATTAATATTTTTATTACATTAAGTATATTTTTATATATTAATAATTTTCTTATTTTTAAGTTTTTATACCTACACGAATCAACAATTTCTTGTGACATTCATGAAAATACATTAAATGATAAATAAAAAGACTATTTGAAAATGCCTGCTATTCGACATATCATGCTGAAATATGTTTAACTAACTTTATGTTTTAAATAACTTTTATGCGAACTTCCGAACCACTGAAAATTATTTTCCAATTGATTTAATAAGAGAACGAAAAAATAAAAGCTTACATTTTCAAGAAGAGCTATTTTCTCAACTAAAAGTTCATTTAATCTCAATATGTAAATCTAAGCCCATCTTTAAGCTGACAAGACCTAATAAAAACCACCAGATAATGAAAACAGAGGGAAAAAAAAAAAACAATTGCATTCACAGCTGACGTGAAAAACATAAATACCTATTCACTTTCTAACTTCCTATTTCTGAGGGAGCAGCATGGTAAGCACCTCGGTAGAAAATACATTTATCTTAATGTACCAAACCCTCGTTTGGATCTTCTTCCAAAGTGTTCACTTTCTTCCCCGATATCTTTTATTCCTTTTTGGGCTGCCGTTTTTTGCTTTGCAAAGGAAGAAAAATTGTTTTCTTGGCTAATGTGTGATTTGCTTCTCCGCCATGGGTCCGAGTGGGGAGACATGTTTCTTGCCAGGAATCTCGTCTCCGCAGTAGATGGTGAAAAGTTGATTGTGCCGATTTCGTACCAAGATGGTGGTACCGTCTGAAAAGAGGGCAGAATCTTTCCAATTTTTGTTGTGGAAATTTCCAAAATGGTTTTTGTCAAGCTAACTTTGTTAGGATGTTTCATGTTTTATCGTTTTTTTCCTTGTAATTTGTCTCGTCATTCCATTCTTTAATGTTCTAGAAATACTACCATTTTTAAAACTGAATCAGTTGTTTGGATGTTCTTTTCTTCCTGTAGAAATAAATTTTATTCATTTATCGTAACTTTGTTATGATATTTCATGTTTTACCAATTTTTTTCCACATAATTTGTCTCGTCATTCCATTCTTTAATGTTCTAGAAATACTACCATTTTTTAAACTGAATCAGTTGTTTGGATGTTCTTTTCTTCCTGTAGAAATGAATTTTATTCATTCATCGTAACTTTGTTATGATATTTCATGTTTTTTACCAATTTTTTTCACATAATTTGTCTCGTCATTCCATTCTTTTAATTTTCTAGAAATACTACCATTTTTAAACTGAATCAGTTGTTCGGATGTTCTTTTCTTCCTGTAGAAATAAATTTTATTCATTCCTCGTAACTTTGTTATGATATTTCATATTTTACCAATTTTTTTCACATAATTTGTCTCGTAATTCCATTCTTTAATAGCCTAGAAATACTCCCACTTTTGAACAGAATCAATTGTTCCCAAACTCTTTCTTCTTAGGCAAATACATGGTATATTAGTCCTCGTAACTGTCCTAAATATTTTTTATTATTATTTTTATTATATTTTTATATGTTAATATTTTTTCTTATTTTTAAGTTTTGCATATGTACATGAATCAACAATTTCTTATGGTGCTTATAAAAACACATGCAATGATAAATAAAAAGACCATTTCAAAATGTCTGCTACTCGACAAATCATGCTTAAATATGTTTAAAAATATTTTTATGCAACCTTAGGTGCCTCTGAAAATATGTTTATTATTTGATTTAATTCGAGAAGGGAAAAAAATCATCACATAAATATTTTTATTATATTTATTATATCTTTTCTTATTTGTTAATTTTCCATACATTCATTAAACAACGATTTCTTACTGTGTTCATGAAAATACATTCAATGATAAATAAAAAGACAATTTGAAAATGTCTGCAACTCGGCAAAATCACGTTGAAATATGTTTAACTAACTTTTTATGAGAATTTCCGTCGCTCTGAAAATAGGTTTACTATTTGATTTAATACGAAAGAGAAAAAAGAAAAGCACCACATAAAAATCTTTTTAAAGAAGAGCTATTTCCTCAACTTATAGTTCATTTAATCTCAATATGTAAATCTAAGCTCATCTTTAAGCTGACAAGACCTAATAAAACCACCAGATAATGAAAACCGAGGAATAAAATAACCAACAATTGCATTCGCAGCTGACGTGAAAAACATCAATACCTATTCACTTTCTAACTTCCTATTTCTAAGGGAGAAGCATGGTAAGCACCTCGGTAGAAAATACATTTATCTTAATATACCAAACCCTCGTTTGGATCTTTTCCAAGGTGTTCGCTTTCTTCGCCGATATATTTTATTCCTTTTTGGGCTGCCTTTTTTTGCTTTGCAAAAGGAAGAAAAAAATTGTTTTCTTGGCTAATGTGTGATTTTCTTCGCCGCCATGGGTCCGAGTGGGGAGACATGTTTCTTGCCAGGAATCTAGTCTCCGTAGAAGATGGTAAAAAATTGCTTGTGCCGATTTTGTACCAAGATGGTGGTGCCATCAGAAAAGGGGCCAGAATCTTTCCAATTTTTGTTGTGGAAATTTTCCCAAATGGTTTCTGTCAAGCTAACTTTGTTATGATGTTTCATGTTTCATCATTTTTTTCCGTGTAATTTGTCTCGTCATTCCATTATTTAATGTTCTAGAAATATTCCCATTTTTTAAGCAGAATCAATAGTTTGTATGTTCTTTTTCTTCCTAGAGAAATAAATGGTGTTTCTGCCCTCGTAATTTTAATTTCATTTCTGGTACATAATTTTAAAAGAAACAACTTAATTAAAAACGATATTTTTTTTTTTAAATTTATGATAAAAAAGTTAATATTTGTTAAGTTATATATTAAGTTATAATATTAGTTAAGTTTATTTTCGAAAGAAAATTATGACAATATATGATATTGTCTTAATTTGTATTGAAATAATGTAAATTTTAATGTATGTAAGTCGTATTGTCATATTGAAAATTATGTACCTTCATGACATAAACAGAATTTTAGACTTATTATATGTTTTTCAATTAGGCTAGATGAAAGATGATTATAATTTATAATTTTTTAATTTTTTTCTTTTTCTAGTTATTTATAAGTAATTTTTCAATTATTTCTGATAAAAAAACCTTAATGTATGAAAATGAGGACACTTTTTAATGACAATGGCTAGATTAGGCTAGACGACTAATTGGCTGAAGAGTTGTAGGAATAATTTTTAATTTTAATTTTTTATTTATGCATTTTTTATAAATTTATATTTAAGCTATTACTAAAAAGTAAATAAATTATAGTTGAGAGAAGTGATTAACTTCAATTTACAAAATCATGAAATAATTTTTTTCATTTAAAAATTATTGATATAATATAAACTAAGAATACATTTC
The DNA here is from genome assembly GCA_021605095.1 of Caerostris extrusa. Lineage (NCBI taxonomy): Eukaryota > Metazoa > Arthropoda > Arachnida > Araneae > Araneidae > Caerostris > Caerostris extrusa. The sequence continues at coordinate 15,102 of BPLR01013254.1, read as the reverse complement.
AAAACTCTTTATTAAATCAATTATTTTGAATACTCATTCAAGCTTCGATACAAAAATAAGCTGAAAATGACATGATTTCAATTTTTAATTTTTAATTAAAATTTTAGAAAACACAACTCATTTAAATATTCGTAAATGGCTGTCAAGTAGTGTTAACACACTTTGCTATTAATTTGGTGTTCGGTTATTATTTTTTTTTTCATGTACGTATAAAAAGCTTTCAGAATGAGAGTTTAATAAACATCATATGAAATGACAGAAACGACATTATATTCAAATTTGTAGTTTATTAAATTAAAATCAAGATTTTGAATTACGGTTTAACTGACAAAAAATTAATAAAGATAATTAACTTTTATATCTATTAATTTTCTAGTTTAATTAGGATTATGTACTATAAAACACTTAGGTCAGTATTTCCAAACCTTTTCAGTACATACGATTCAAATTTCAATCATAATTTTAATCGCTCCCCCATATACAATAATAATGTATTTTTAATACCTTGATTTTAAAACTACATTATGAACTTAATTATAAAACTTACAATTTGATAAGAATAAGTAAATTTAGCCGCATTGATTAAGTTAGCAACCACGGCATTGACCTCTTTCTTAGTGATAGTGAATTCTCGCCCCTTAACGAGAAGTTCCGATGTGTCTCAAATATTCTGGAATGTCTCCATGACAGCGACGCAAACTTGTATAAATGTTGCATATCTTGCAAATCCAACCAATCTCAGTCGAGTCGATTCTTCCATGGCTATCGAAGCTATCGTGAATATGTAGGTTGTAATGTGCAATTCACGGTACTAAATATTCACGGCAGTAGGTTTATACAGAATCATGGATAAATTTTAAAGTTGGCGTAAGAGAAAATTAGACGATAGTAAGGCATCAACAAGGGAACAGACCTGTATGATTCTGAAAATAAAATCAAGGAAATATTCTGAAAAGTACTTAAATTTTGGGTTTACCAGTACTGAAGTAAATGCAGAAGAAACTTTCTTATTATTGATACAAGTAAGATGTCAATACTCTGGAAAGTCCTTCAGAAAGTATTTGCTCATCCATTTCCTCTATTAAATGTAATAATGCATCTTGTTGCATTTTACACCACATTGCAGATTGTGTCCTGTTACATTTTACACTACGTTGCATATTGCTTTATACGTTGCGTTTTGCTTGACTGCAAATACAAAAAAGGAATTAGTAAACGAATTTGTTTGTTTCAATACACGGACATCAGTGTTGTGAGATGCGTTTTTGCAAACTTCTAAAACACATATTTCCCTATTGTGAACAAATATATTTCAGATTTGTAACAACAAATTGCTTTATCTAATAAATTCGTTAACTTAATTAATATTATTTTTTTAAAATTTCAATCTCTTTCAAGTGCCAATGAGGAAATCTGCAGTTACAATAAAAAATTGTCTGCGCCTTACGTCTGCTTTCTACGTTAAACTGTAGGTCTCTGTCTAATTAACCTAAAGAGTGCACAAAATGACCGTAGAGTGACAAACCAAGCCATACGTCTGTCTTCAATAAATTTAATATTTAGATAAATTTTAGGTTCAGTTCCTTTGAACAGTTTCTAAATAAAGTTTTGAATTAAAATCTTAAATCTAAAACTTAATTTCTTATATAAATGCGATTTCACAATCAAATATTTAAAAATGCGTTTACTGTATTGAAATATAAATATAAAAAGAATGTTAACTGTTATTGTTACAAAAAGGAGTATATATAAAATAATAAAAACATTTATTCAGAATAAAAATATGCTTTTTCCCTGAAAACATATTTAAATGTCAAATAATTTAATGTTATTAAAGAATAATATTTTTTTACACAAATTAGCTGTAAATAAACTGCCTATACATTAGGAAAAAATTTAATTGTTTAAAAGTTACACAAATTATAATTACTTATTAACAATTTTTTTATTTAATTTTAAAATAATAGAATTTATTTTGTTAATCAACGTGGCAAAAAAGTATTATAAAAGGTCAGTAAAAGTATTTTTAGATTTTAAAATCCGCTTTTCATTAAAACTCCAACAAGAAAGAATTCAGAAAGCGGCAACGGTGAATTTGGCGAATAAATAAATTCCTCTTGACAGAGAGAAATAAATCTTTAAATTCTCAATGGAAACCTCCGTAAGTAAGAAAAAACTAATAAAAAAAGTGTAAAAACAGTCGTACTCTGCTTTTGACATTAAGTCAACACACTTTCGGGAGAAAAGATCCGAAAGAAAATGGTGAAACTCTTGTAGAAAGAAAAAAAGAGTCAAATAAGTAAAGAGCAGAAGAAAGAAAAGACAAACATATCAGTAAAAAGAAGATTTGTGTAAAACCAAAAAAAAAAAAAAAAAAAAAGATTTTTCCAAAGACTTTTTAAGTTGTATTAATTTTTCATACTGTTTCAATTCTTTTCTTTATAATGATTGTACTTGAAAAATTCGGTTTGTTTAAAATAGTTCGAAAGCATGTATTCACATATTTGAACACGAATTTTATGTTGGTGTGCTGCAAAAAGTGTCTTGCAATTAAAATAAATTAAATAATCATTTTAGAAAAAAAGTTAATCGATAAATAGTGTCTTTGTCAACTACTTTCATTCCATAACTAAACAAGGAAATATTTATCATAATATTGTCATTTTAGAAATAGTTAATCTTTAAATAGTTTCTTTGTCAATTAATTTCATTCCATAACTAAACAAGGAAATAATAAAAATAACTAATAATAAACTAAAAATTTATAATTTACAGTCAACATACTAATCTATTCCGCGATGGTTATAACTTACATAATATAATTTAATATAATTTGTTGATTTTTCATATTGTTTCTATACTTTTCTTTATAATGATTGTACTTGAAAAATTCGTTTTGAAAAAATATTTCGAAAACATGTATACACATATTTTAACGTTAATTTTATATAGGTGTGTTTGAAAAAAGTATCTTGCATTTAAATTAAATTAAATAATCATTTTAGAAAAAGTTAATGTATAAATAGTATATTGGTCAACTACTTTCACTCCATAAATAATAAATCATTAATAATAAACTAAAACTTTATAATTTTCAGTCAACATACTAATCTCTTCTGCTGTGCTCTTTTCTGTCTCTCTGTCTTCTCTGTCTTGCTGTCTCTCTTCTGCTCTCTACTTACATAATATAATTTATTATTGTTTTTGTAAGAAGTAAAAAAAGGTGTTTTTCAATTCTGACTCATTATGAACTCCTTTCAGGGATTGATTTGAAACAGTATGGTCTTCCTCAATACGCGATCAATTCATATGACCACAATCCTGGTCTTATTTTTATCATTCTAATTATTAATAAATGAAAATAAATTATTGTGAACTGAATTTTCTATTTAAATAAAAATATAATTCAAAATTTTCTAAAATAAATTTAATTATATTCATGTGAAATTAAAATATGCATTTTGATATATTTTCTCTTTTGTAATATTTTTCACATAGAAGATTTACTACAAATGACTGATTTGGAATCTTTAATAGTTGATTTAAGGACCTTTAATTAACTGATCTTTAATAACTGATTTACTGATTTGAAATCTTTAATTATTAAACTACATCAAATGTTATTCTTAAAATAATTTTAATCAGATAATTATTCCTACTGTTTCGAAGAAAAATGTATTTCCTGTAGTTTGTACGTTTTTTTCCTTGTGATTAAATTGATTGATTGTGATAAATAACTATGAAAAAGCATTCCTCTTATCAATTTCAATAGGCATCCTTTCCTTGCTGGGTTTCAGCTACTAATTCTCACTAAACATCACGGTGATGTCTTTTGTAGAATAATTTGAAAACATTTTTGTCATCGAGAATATGTAATCCTTCCATAACTATATTTCTAACCTCAACAGTATTTTTTTTTTAAACTAGATGTCAAGACATAAATTGATTTTAGTTACAGACTGGTTTGCAGAAAAAAATTATTTTCAATAATTTGTATTTTTCTCTTGTGACGAAATTGATTGAGCTCTGCTTGAAAGAAGTATTCCACGCATTAATTTCAATAGACTTCCTTTCCTTTGTTGTTTCTAGCTTTAATTTTCACTAAACACCACGTTGACACCTTTCGTGTCATAATTTGAAAAAAAAATAGTCATCGAGAATATGTGATCCATCCATAAAATCATATTCCTAATATCAATAGTATTTTTTTTAAACTAGATATCAAAGCATAGATTGCTTTTAGTTTATTCATTATTCCATCAATTTTTTCAATCAAAAATGTAATTGCAATTAAAACTAAGATTACCAAATAATTACTTTTCTAAAATTACTTTCAAATGAGTATTATTCTTAGCATTTTATTGCCGATTTTTTTCTGAACAACAGACTCTCTTGTTTCGATCAACGTCGATCAGATCCAATCGTACACAACCCTTTTCACCAACCAATCTGGAATCAATCGGTTTGAAAGCCATCATAAACCAGAATCCGCATTCTGAAATTCGCTCTTTCTCTTTGACGACTTCTTCCAAAACTCCTGATCATGGATATCGTTTGAATCAAACCTGTCCAATTCCTCTTCCCTAAGTAGCAGTAGGGGTGGGGAAGTAGCATGACTAATAAATGACTGTATTACCACCCTGCCAGAAACTCAGGTGAAAATGATGGTTTTGATTAAGGTCTTCAAGATGAATTGGCGGTCTTACCCAGAGGGGGAACCTGGAACACTCAAGGGGTCGAGATATTGGAAGCTGAGGTTGATGCATGGTTTATTCCCCCTAGAGAAGTTGAGTGATCTTGCCTTTTAAGGTGACGATTCCAAGGGGTTGTTTCCTGAGGGGTCGATGGTGAAAAGTGTCTTCCTCGTTTGGTGGGGTCGTTCTATCCAGGCAAGTAAGATATGTACTTTTGCTGATGATTTATCCAATAACGTGGCATGTCAAAAATCTTGATGTATCTAGGATGGGCTTCTTGGACTCATTTAATAGTTTTAAGAATTTTTTTAATATCATGTATTAGGGTACATAGAAAGAAATCAATTAAGTTAAAATGAAGAATTAATAAAACTAAATAGCACAAACAGAGATGATTTGAACGAAAGTGATATAATCTGTTAGGTAAGTATGCACATGGTAAGATTCTAATAAGTATGAACTTTCGTAGACTACAATGTTGTATACTATTGTTGCTTATGTGCGATTCTATCCCTAATGCTTCGTGGATATTGAGGCAAAAATGACATCCGTTTTTAGAGACGATATATTAATTTGCAAGGAATATCAAACTGTTTGTGATGTCTGTAGCGGTTGGAAATGTTTAATATTATTACAAATCATGTTTTCTATTGTCAGAAAGAAATATGATTAAAATTCAAAAATAAGCTAAACGACAGTAAAATGCATTAGCAAATGGTTTTAATTTTGTGTGACTCAAAATATCGCATCAGAAATGAAAAATGACAGTGAATATCAACCACTCTCTAATCTGTATACCAGGTTGTAGAATTTCATAAACTTGCCATTTTATCTTGCAGTTTTAGATTTTTCTGACTATATGCATTCATATTAAATACATTGATAGCTGCAGAATCATACATGGTTTATTTTACCTCAAAAGAAGTAAGTGAATGGATCACCATTCCTTTACATAGGCATATACTTTGAAGAAAAATTAGTTTGGGAAAAAATTTAATTGATTAATTAAAAAATTTGATTAGTTTGAATTATAATATTTTGACTACGAAATTATATGCTCAACAATAATTATGCATAATAAAAAACCCAAATTAATTGCATTCGAATTCAGTATTATTTTTCTCATATAGCATTTATATGAAGATCATACCCGTTGAATCCCAGGACTAAATGAAATGACTAAATATTCTGATAAAAAGTTTTAGATTGATGCCTATCACAACTTAAAAATTAATTTATAACTATTTTCTTATATGTTTAAATTCCTGCAAATTAATTTTTTAAAATTTCTTTTATTTATTTGTTCTGTGATACCTAAATGTGAAATGATTTCTAAATTTGATATTTATATATTAGTGAAAAAAATAATATTTTACTGAAAAATATAATAGTTAAAAGAAGTAACGAATTGTTTCAGAATATTACTTGGTAAATTGATTCTATAAAATCAGATACATTCATAGATTAAAAGTTACAAAAACCAATATATACCAAGCAACAATTACCGTACATAGTTTCCAATATAACCAAATAAAGACATGGTTTTTGCATTGTTATTATTAGATAAAATTCTTCGAATAGATGTGATCAATCACAATCAAGAAATCACAGTCAATCTCCTTCGTTTTATTCTCCAGAACTCCTTCTGAAAGACAAATTTCTTCCAGAATCTCAGACTGCCTTTCATTCAAGTTGGCCCGAAAACAAGTTAAAGAAAACTTATTTATCGATACATTTTCTTCTTTTTTGGCGCCAAGTGCACTTTCTGGCGCCGTCTAGCAGAGCTCTTTTGATTTTTAGAGCAATAAAAGTGCTTTATCTTAGCTTTAATCTGATTTTTTGTTGCTGAAAGCTGTGTCATTGAAGTGAACATTTGGCACTGTTTTTCAAGGATTTTTACACAAATTCAATAAATGGATAAAATTTAATAAATGTTTTCAGTGCCCAGAGAAAGGAAAATGGTAAGTGAATTTTCTAAAATAAAATGTCTCTGTCTTTTACAAATGTATTGCAAGATTTTTCTGGAAATGTTTAACATGAATATAATTCAGTTTACTTGCAGTTTTAAAACTTCATCATAAAAAAAAAGTATTGTTTGAAATATTTACAATGTATTTTATTACCTCTTAATTATCGATTATACCTTAAAAATTAATTAATACATTGTTTCATAAATTTTAGGAAGTACAAATAATCAAGTTACATTAAGCATTTTTAATATTAAAATGTATGCTTGACCCCATTTTCTAAGAATTTTAAGTACATTTAATGAAGGATAAAGTTTCATTAGAAATCTGTGAAAATGAGATTTTTTCCCTTTTTGAAAGATTTTTCCCTTATTACTTCATAAAATATCACAAAATATTTCTTAGTGACAAGGGAAAAATCTTTCAAAAAGGGAAAACATCTCATTTTCACAGATTTCTAATGAAAATTGCAGTATTTATTTGACATCTAAAATCTGAATTAACATAGAATAATTTATTTTAAGATTTAAATAATTCATCATTCAATTAAAAATATATAAACTGACAATTATGGAATTCAGCATAATTTAGCTTCTATCTTATGTATAGTGTGTTGTATTTTTAGTTCTATGTAATTTAATTGTTAGAATGATTAAATTACATAAAAATAAAATCACCAATAATTGAAAACAAATTTTACTCAAAAAAAAAAAAAAAATTTGAAACAGATTAAATAATAAGCTATAGTAAAATGAAAAATGAAAATATAAATAATCAATTTGGATAGGATAAAAACTTGGCACTTTAATTTAAATTATTTAAGATTTTATTTTAGTAAAATAAGTTAAATAAATTATTAATAAACGTCCACATAATAACGTGAACATAATAAATATTTGAAAATAATACAATCACTCAAACCACTACTGTATTTAATCTTTTCTAGCAAATTTACAATCAGTGAAACTTCAAGTAATGCCCTTGAAATCATTTAATTCCAATTAATTATAAACTAACAGAATAATTTCTAAATTTGCTTTATTTAAAACATCCTGTTATATTTAAAAATGTAAAATAAAAAGATAAGAACTTTATCACTACAAAAAAATTGGCAATCAAATGTAATTAGTAAAATGTAATAAAATAAAATCGATATTATTCTTTAATAAAATCAATTTTAAAAAATTAAATAGAAGAATTATATAAATTCAGAAAAAAATATTTATATTTTTTTTCGTTAAAGTTGAAATATTATTAAATCAGATATTTAAGTTAAAATATTATAATATTAATTAATTCATTAATTAAAAATATAAAAATACCAATATTAATTAATTATTTAGGTATATATATCAATTAATAAAATATAAATTAATTCATTGATTTAAAATAAAAAACATTAATACTAATTAAATATTAATAATATTAATTATTATTAAATCAGATATTTAAGTCAAAATATTTTGTAGAATATATATTTTTATAAAGTGGATGTAGGATAATAGTAAAGACAAAAACAATTATTTCAAAAACTTTCATGTGATATTTAAAATTTTAGTTTGATATTCAACATTTTTAACATAAAAAAATATTTTTTATTATAGAATTTCTTAGATTTTGTTTTTATGATAATATATTAAAGAGCATTTATCTTTACAATAATTTTTCACAAAAAAATATTTGGTCTTCAGATATATTTAGCTGCATACATGATTCATGAAAATAAAAAGCAAGTGCATCAGTATTCTATTTTTATAAAGAAAAGTAAACTATGAATCATTTATCTTCGATGTTTTGATAAAGCAAACCATATTTTGAAATATATGATTCCAATAGATTGGAGTATTTACTTTCGAGGTCGATCTGACTTCCATGAAAATGTCATATCGTTCTTGAATATTTGGAAAAAGGAAAAGTCTTGGAATAAAAAACTCAGCTCGATTACTGTAAGATTACACTTCAAAAAATTGCACTCTTTCCTAAAGTATATTTTCAAAGTTACATCTAAGTTTTCAAGTTTCCGTTCTAGTACAGCCCTTTTTAGATTGCTTCTGAAGCTATTTTAGTAAAAAATGAAATGAAAACCCGTGTAGTGATTTTTTTTTAAAGTAAGATTTATAATAAAAAATGTTTTTCGTTTTTATCTAAGAATATTTTGAAAATTCTTTTCAATTTTGAAAATTAAGTCTGACAGTTTGGAATGAGGAATATTTATGCCATGCATATATCAGAATATTTTAGGATTTGGATATATTATCTTAAATGTATCTCTTAGAAATCATCTTGGATATGGAAAACTATAACATAGTAAAGTATAGATGTCAAATGAGTTAGTATATTTTTTTTTATGTATAAGAATTGAACACATTGTAGCAAAACACTAAGGAAAAAAAAAGAGAAACCAGAGACTAAAAATAAAAACAGATATCTTTAAACATCCCAGTAATTTTGAAAATATAAACTTGATTCTTTTAGCATTATAAAATTCACAGTTCTTTATTATAATATGTGTCAATAATATATATTAAGTGACAAAAGTCATGGGATACCTCTTATAAATATCTGAATTTAATTGTAAATAACGGCGACAGCAACTATGGCATTTTACTCAACAAGTCGTTTTTAATTTTTATAGGAATATTGAGCCATGCCTAAGGTTGGATAGATCGTCCATCATTGTAAAAGCGTTGATGGTGCAGAATTTTTGGGCACGAACAGATCTCTCGATGATGTCCCATATAAATGCTCGATGGGATTCATGTCGGGCGATCTAGGTGGCCTGATCATTCGTCGGAATTGTCCCATTGTTCTTCAAAACAATCGCGAACAGTTGTGGCCCAGTGAATTGTCATCCATTTGTTTGGGTACATGAAGTCCATGAATGGCTGCAAGTGATCTCCAAGTAGCCCAGCTGAACATAAGCATTTCAGTCAATGTTCGGTCCAGTCGCACCAGAGAATGTCATGAAAAAAGCCCAAACATGGAGCTACCACCCTTCAACAGTGCCTTGGGATGGGGTCTATCGAACCCTTCATCATTGAAATCGTGACTCATCGACCAGGCCAATACACAAATTCATCTACGTTAGATATGCTCACGTATGACGTTCTGTCAGTAAAGGCACTCGAGTCGGTCTTGCTGGGAATAGCCCAAGAAAGCCATTTTTCCGCACAGTTCTATTCAAGTTTAATTTCTGCGGTTATTTGACTTGGTAGAATTTACGACTCTTTAAAAGAATCGTTAAGTGCCGACCACTGCGCTGTCCATGGTGGGATGTTCATGCCGGAAATTACACTCTTGACACAGTGGATCTGGAAAACGATTTCTCCAACCCATGCTAGTCATAACATTCCTCGTTCAAAAGTCTGTTAATTCCCGTTGTGTTCATTAAAAACCTGAATAACTTGAACAGAAATCTTTATTTGTTCTACGCGATGCTAACCATCTGAAAATTTGCATATTGCTATCCCATGACTTTTGTCACTATCAGTGTATTATATAAAAATAATTTTTGTAAATATCTGAATTTAATTGTAAATAAAGTTCACATATAATTTAATTTTTAACTTTACTTGTATAGCTTACATTTTTATATTTATTATAAAAGAACTTGAATTGCCTAATTGGGTTTATCATCTACGGTCTTTTTTTATTCACACGTTATGCCAAAACCTTACAGTTTAAAGGGTTATAAGGGCCAAACCACTAGCTGCCATGTCAGAAGTTGAAGCATATGATACCAAAGTCTTGCGCGCTAACCAATTGGCCATCAGGCAACCTGAATTTACTCCGCAATTTAAGAACCCGCAGCATTATAGGATCTTGAATTGTGAGCCAAACCTTAAATTGCTGTGTCAGTGTCAGTGATGAGTATAATACAGCAGTAACTTGATTAGTACTTCAAGAAGAGTAAAAAAAAAACATGGAATCATTCACGTCACGACCTTGGGATAAGTGGTTCCATATTGTTGTTGAAACAAAATGGGTGTATATTTAGGTTGCCCTGAAGGGATGTGTCACCATGCAAATTACTATTCTTTGATTTCGGGTTATTTACTGCAAAAATGGCAATTTTGTAAAGATTCAGCCTTACCACATTGTACAACAAAGAGGCTTGCTGCACTGTATCCACACTTTGTTATCATTACTTAAACGGGACGTTTGCTCATTAATGTCTTTTTCTCCTTGACCCCAATTAATATAATTTCAAGATTTCTCGTGCCACTGTTCAGCACAGAAACGAATAAAAAATAACCGACAATTTTTTTTTTCTTCTAGAAAGATATAATCTGATATGCTAAAATTTAATTTTTAAATTATCATATTCAAAAATATGCTATATATGCACTATTTTTCTGCTTATAAGAATATTTAAATATATTACAAACAAATTTGTTTATTTATTTTTTCATTTATTGTAATGTTTTTTTCATAAAATCATTGCTAAATTTTTAATTCATTCAGTCATCTTTTATTTCCCAAACCTAAAACAGTAATTGTTATTTTGTAATTGAATACATTGTTGTAAACCAACTCTCCTCTCTGTCCAGCAGAATTTACTCCGCAATTAAGTAACCCGCGAAACATTGCAGCGATCTCATTTTAATCCAGAACTTCGTAGAATTTTGACTCCCAATTATTGTTGAAACGAACTGACTTTTTATAATTAGTTCATGAGGGAGAAACTCTTTTAGCTCTTTGAGAAACTTACACTGGCAACTTTGCCTTTCGATCCATTCTGTCACACGCACTCCACGTCAAACATCTCAGTGATGTGAGAGGTTCTTCACATGCATGCACATTGCTGTTCTGCTCTGTTTAAATCAGTTGTAAGAATTGTATAATTGAGCCTCCCAATTAGGGTTTAAATCTTACTGTAATATGAGTTTTTAAAGAAATTGAGTGGTTGTATTTCTAATTTTTTTTTTTATATACCTTTAAATTTGACCACTTATTTTATTAATTTTATTGAAACCTTTAATAAAATGACAACTGGTTTGTTAATTCTTTAGGGTTTCATGATAGTATAAGTTAAATTGTACGGTAGATTGTGTATGTGTATATGTATATATGTATATTGTGTAAAAATATGTGTAAAATTAAATAACATAATTAATTTGCATTTATTTTGATTAAAAATTTTTTTATTGATTTTGCTAAAATGAATAATGGATGATTTTCGTAAGACATAGTGAACTCCAATTCATTTTTATTTCTGTCAAGATCTTAAATCAATCATTCATTCATTCATTTTAATCATTCATTCGTTCATTTTAAATTCATTCGTTCATTTTAATCATTCATTCGTTCATTTTAATAAATCATTCGTTTATTTAAATAGATCATTCGTTCATTTTAAGGGTTATTTAATTTTAATAAATCATTCGTTCATTTTAATGAATCATTCGTTTATTTTATGGAATAGTTAATTTTAATAAATCATTCGTTCATTTTAAGGAATAGTTAATTTTAATATATCATTTGTTTATTTAAATAGATTATTCGCTCATTCAAATAAATCATCCATTCATTTTAGTTAATAGCTCATTTTAATAAATCGTTCATTTTTTATTTAATTTTATGATAGCCTTTTGCTGTTATAGTATACAATAAAATTATTTGTACACAAACTAACAAAATTTTTATTTTATTTTTCAGATATAATGTTTTTATATTGTACAATGTGATAATTATATTTTCTTATTGCTTATCCTTCATAAACCAATCATATTTTCTGGCTTTAATTACAGCTGAGACAATAAAGTTGCGCATGCATTCTTACTAATTGCAAAGCTTTCCATCAGCAACCTGCATATTCATAAACTTTTTCCTTCATGGACTCGGGCAATTTGAAAGAGAAGAAATTAAATTTCCCTTGTTTAATCAAATAAAGTAGAGCGCCCACAGGCACTCTCCATATTTTGTTTAGGTAACTCCCTTATCTTTACGTTGCACTTGCTGTAACAAGTGAGATAAATAAACAATAAACAAAATTCACATAAAGCTGTTAGGAGAAAGCTTTTATTATAGACACGAGAAAACATTGTGCCTCATTCGATAAAGGGAATCTCCATGCATTATTTTCTTTATTATCTTTCGGTAAATGAAATTAAGGGTGGGCTGTATTATAAGTTGATGCAAAACTTAGTTACCCATTTTGACAAGATAAGATTACCATGGTCATTTATAAAAATTTATTGCAAATTTTATGCACAAAAAAAAAAATTTCTTTTTCTTCATTTGAATTGTTATTTGTTTTTCTTTAATTTTTTTAATAATTATCAACATATTATTCATTTTTTATGTGTATATAATTTTTCGTAAAATAATTTTTTTTTTATTTATATTAACATGTATTTTTTTTTTTTTTTATAATTACGAAATTAATATTCAACATTGCTATCCATCTTCACAAGATAAGATTACCATGGTCATTTATTGCACATTTTATGCGCAAAAAAAAAAATTAATTTCTTTTTCATTTGAATTGTTATTTGTTTCTTTAATTTTTTAATAATTATCAACATATTATTCATTTTTTATGTGTATATAATTTTTCGTAAAAATTTTTTTTTATTTATATTAGCATGTATTTTTTTTTTTTTTTTATAATTACGAAATTAATATTCAGCATTGCTATCCATCTTCACAAGATAAGATTACCATGGTCATTTATTGCACATTTTATGCACAAAAAAAAATTAATTTCTTTTTCATTTGAATTATGTTTTACTTTAATTTTTTTTTAATATTTATCAACATATTATTCATTTTTAATGTAAATATAAATTTTTACAAATAATTTTTTTATTTATAATTACGCCCTGTTTTTTATTTTTTATTTTTTTAATTGTTTACGAAATTAATATTCTTTTTCATTTTGACATTTGTTTCTTTAATTTTTTAATAATTATCAACATATCTAAGATTTCATTTAAGATAATTACATTAATATTCAGCAGTGCTAAACATTTATTGTTGCACATTTTATGCACAAAAATTTTGAAATTTAATAATTAATTTAATTTATTTTTTTATTTAAATTGTATTAGTTTTTGTTTTTTATTTAATTTTTTTAATTATGAACATATTATTCATTTTTTTGGTAATGTTGGTATATATAATTTTTCATAAAATAGTGTTTTATTTTTATTAGCATGTTTTTTTTTTTTTTATTTTTATAATTACGAAATTAATATGCAACATTGCTATACATCTTCACAAGATAAGATTACCATGGCCATTTATAAAAACTTATTGCGAATTTTATGCCCAAAAAAATTAATTTCTTTTTCATTTTAATTGTGTTAGTTTTTGTTTTTATTTCTTTAATTTTTAATACTTATCAACATATTATTCATTTTTTATGTAAATATAACTTTTCACAAAATAATTTTTGATTTATATTAGCAAGTGTTTTTTTATTTTTATAATTACTAAATTAGTATACAACAGTACTATACATCTTCACAAGATAAAATTACCATAGCCATTTTTAAAAATTTATTGCAAATTTTATGCGCTAAAAATAATTAATTTCTTTTCATTTGGATTGTATTAGTTTTTTGTTTTTTTATTTTTCTAATAATTATATACATATTATTCATTTTTTTTTTTTGTAAATATAATTTTTCGTAAAATATTTTTATTTATATTACCATGCTTTTTTATTTTAATTTTTTATAATTACAAAATTAATATTCAACATTGTTACCTACCCATCTTCACAAGATAAGATTTAATTTATGTAAAATATTATTGCTTTATAGTACGCTAAGTACTTTGGTATATATTGATATAGTTAATAAAGTTTTAATAATTTAATAATTAATTTAATTAACTTATTTTTATTATCAAAGTTATTACTTTTAGTAAAATGATTTAAAATGTTCATTCAGTTTTTGACATTACAAGATAGTTATGATTTTTTTATAAATACTAACTTTCTACGAAAAGATTTGTTCCTGCTGGCATTTTATATTATCTTTTTTTTTTTTAACTTTGGTATATCTTGGTATATTTTAATAAATTTTCAATGATTTAATGTTTAATTTAATTTATTAATGTTTAATAATTAACTAATTTTTTAATAATTATTATAAATTTCAAAATCTTTTTGCATAACTAAGTAAATTTTAAAATATTGTTGTAAAAATTTGGTGCAATTCATAATTAAAATTTTATGTCTTTGATGTATATTTTGGCATAATAAGGTTATAATTTTCTCTTTATGGAATACTTAATATTAATATTAACTGAGTTATGTTAACAGTGCATTTGAACAATATTAGCATAGAGAACATGTATATAGATATATTTCTTTTTAGTTTTCTTGGAATTTATAGAATAATTAAAAATAATTATTAAAAATTTTAATTTTTGAAAATATTTATTTGTATTTTTAAATATTGTAAGAAAGATGCATGTATTAGCAATACGTA
>BPLR01013253.1:0-99599 GCA_021605095.1 Caerostris extrusa | reverse complement strand
TTTCTTACGTATTGCTATTTATTTTTCTAAATTTATTTAATCATCTTCCTTCATAAATCTCTCGACACGATGAACTTATGACAACTTTTTTCCAATCCTCAATGCATGATAAAAAGTCATCGGCAAGATGGCTTTCAAAGCGCGCGGCAGATTCACGTTGAATCTCTTTAATCGACTCAAAAACGGTGCCCTCGGAGTGTTCTTCCTGGAGTTTGGGGGAATAGCCGGAAGTCGCACGGTGTGAAGTTCTGATGCAAGTTCTTTGCTCAATTAATTGAGACATATCAAAAATCGCTTCTGTGGAATCGTGGAGTTTTCCAAAGGCAAGCGTAACTTAAACACTAATGAATATTTTGACTTCAAATTTCTCACAGTTGTCAAGGGACAGTGCCAGAAACCTAAAAAGGAAAAAAAATTGAAATTTATAAGCCCCGGGAATATTAAATTGAAAATGGGTCTTACTTTTGGACACAGTAGTAATATTCGAAATAACAGCGTTGTAAGAACGTTGCAAGAAACGTGATTGCCTTTAATTAATCATTTTATATATTGATAATAACTATCGATTTTTCCTTTTCTTTCAAAATCATAACAAAAATTTTTAATCGATATTTATTGTCTATATATAAAACACATAGATTCCTTAAAGTAATATGATAGGGATGTTATGTTATATGATAGGAGGTTTATTTCAAAAGTCAAGAGCTATCTGCATTCAACGAAAGTTTGTATTCAAGTTGAATAGTTTGAAGTAACGAGTAGATTTTTTTGATGAATGAATGTTTATGGAATGGGAGATAATTTTTTTTTTATCAGATGTCATGAATGACCTCTGAAATTATATATAAACAAAAGTTTCCTCAAAATGTTAATCCACAAGAAAAGCAAACTAAACAGGGTTCCAGTAGCCAGATACAAGTATTTTTTTAAAAAGGTAATATTTATACTAAATGCAATTCGTAAAAATTACAAAATTTTGTATTACATAATATTCAGCATCATGAAAATTCCACTAAAATGTTGATAAATCTATATTTATTTTTTAATTATTCTTAAATACTTTAAAAGATAAAGATAAACCTATAATTTTCCTCATAAAGATTTTAACAGTAAAACTATATAGGTGTATCATATTTATAATTTATTTAATATTATGGGGATAGACATTTAATGTTTTTTTTTAAATATATTTTTAAAAATATAAAATTCAATATAATTCAAAATAATTTTATATTTTATCACTATATTCATCCAAACTTTTAAAAATAAGACGCATTTATCGTTTTTTGTTGTTATTAAGAAAGTTACTACTGTTGTGTGAATTTACGTTTACCATAGTTTCAGGTCCAGCTATGTGTTTTTATTTATAGTCTTTTTTAATTAAAACTGTATCGCATATTTTTGAAATACAAATTTATGATTGCAAAATCTGTGTGGCCAAACCTATTGTTGTCTACTATATTAGGCACTCAATATTCATTATTTAGTTAGTATTTTAATATATTTTAATCTTCATATCCTATTTAACGAAATAAAGACAGTACAAAAAATTTGAAGCACTTAAATTTAAATAGAGGAAAGTGATAAATTGTATTATTTTTTGATGGTAATTATTCACTTTTATGTGTTAGAATGTCATATTTTTATATTATAAAATATTTTGAAGCTTTATAATATTTTTATAGATTAATACCTATTAAAAATTACAATATCTTGTTTCATGTCTTTAAGAAAATTATCAAGTATTTTAAATATCAAAATGTGTTTATAGTAATTCATAGTCTAAAAATTGAAAATTCATTAAACACTGCAATACATTTTATAAAAAGGTTTTTTTCAGATTTTATTTAAATCTATAAATAATTAAGTTTTTCAATTAATTTTCTTCCTGTTACTCAATTTCATAATTAATGATTATAGATTGTTTTGATTTTAAATACAGCAGTTTTCTTTTCATTTTGAAGGTTCCATTACAATTTCACAATGGTGAAAAAATCACAGCCTTTGTTGTAAGTACTGAAAAATATTTTTTAAATAAAAAATTATGTAAATATTGCTATTTTAAATATTAATTATACAAAAAGTGTAAAAGTTTTATAATGCTTTCGAAATTTCAAGAAAACTCAGAAAAATTGTGTTTAGATTGCCAAAAATACATAATGTTTCATTAAAAATAATTGCACATTATATATAAAATGTAGTGCATCAGAATATGATATTCAAATTAATCGCCTACCATTTAACATCATTGAACCTGGCTGAAATCAAGATTTAAAAGCATAATTAAAGCCACAAATGGCAGCCATTTTTTGCTAATGAAAGGGGAGGCATAGAATAGCTACACGAGCCTACCTGAGACTTTCTCTTGTTGTAACTACTAAAAGGTTGGAATCCATGGAATGTTGTATGCTACGAAGTTTTCACGAAAATTGCAAGCAAGTTGTGCAGAATTAGTGGTAGTATCCAGTAGCATACAGCATAGAATGCTACTGGATATACATCCAGTAGCATATATCCAGCAGTTCATTCGTAGCTACTAAAGATGGATTTCGAATATTTCACAAATGAAGATTGTATGCAAGTCCTCTCCAGAATTGGTCGTAATATCCAGTATAAGTCCAGTTGTAGCTACAAAAGGTTGGAATCCGACGGTTTTATAAAGGAAGATTGTATGCTAGTCGCCCAGAAATGTGTGTATTTCTCACATTCGACATTTAATTAAAAAAATTTAATTTGACATGCATGTATATCAAATTAATGGATTCTTTATTGATTAGTCCCCATTTTGTTTGTAAAAGTGACTCAAGATGATTGCTGATCTGGCGGGAGACAGGAACTGGTATTGTCTTGGTCCTGTCCATGAAAAAGATAGATTTGATGGGTACAATGTATATGAGCCAGCAGGTATCTCTGTAGATGGCCGTACAAATCATATTATTACTCAAATCTTCACTTTGTTGTTGTAGCCTTATATGGAGATAATTTTCTTAATGAATTTATTCGTACTTGTCCAGATGCAATTGTTGAAACCTTCCTCTACAAGACGTTAATATTAGATCACATAGAGCTCGGTTGCTGGAAAATATATTCTTGAGGAGATTAATGTTTATATGGGATATATGTGTGCGGGCCAGCAGCTTCTCTGGACGAACACTATTGAAGTTATGTAAAACTCTTTAGAGAGATGTATTGCTGCACTTAACCCAACAATGTTTATTAGTTAGATAGATACTAATAAACATTGTTGGATAAAAAATTTTATAGTTACAATGTTTTTGGTATGTTTCCATTTCATATAAAGGAAGAAAATAAGACCTTCTTTTTGGCATATTTCCATTTTATATAACCAATTAATCATATAAGCCCTTTATCTGTAAAGGTTAAGTTTTTATAACGTTTTTGCAAAATGTCAATTTATTCGAGTAGAAATTTCACAATCACAATTTTTCTTGACTCTCGGAAACAAATGCCTTTCATGTAAATATTGTTGTATTGTAAATTATTATTCAGTTCAATTTACGAGGATCAATTGTTGTTAAAAGTTGCAAATTGGTTAAAGGTAAGTACATTTAGAATGCCTGATAGTTATATTTTATATTTTAATATAATTTCAAAATATTTTTAAGAAAATTGAATAATTCAGTTGATAATTTTTGAAATTTTGTAAATCCGTAAGTAATTTTTTGAGGAAAAAAATAAAAAATATAGTAAAAAATACTTACAATTGCTTTTAATATTTTTATTTAAAATATATTTAGAAAAAGAAAGAAAAATATCATTTTAAATAATTATTGTAGTTAAAATAATTTGTAACAATCGCATTTTTATTCTAGCTGCTTTCTTTGCCTTTTTTAAAACCATTTTGTGTTGGAGTTGTATCGGATACCGTAAGTTTATTTAAATAGTTAAAAACTTCATTAAGTTGTACATTTGAATTTTTTTGTACTTCAAAAAACTAAAAAAAAAAATTATTCATTTGTTTTGTTTTTTTATTATCTTCAGAGCACAAAAATATTTATTTTTCTTTAATTTTAACATCGGTGATTTATGTAAAACTTATACATATCACGAAAGTCCACTGACAGGTTATGAGGGGAGGACTGTGCCTTCCTGGAGGATTTTTATTGGTAACTGCTCAGGGTCGACTATTGATTCGGGACGCTTTACATACAAGTAAATTGTAACAATCTGTCTAATCGATTCTGAAGCTGCCAGATGGCCAATTGGCCAGTGCTCTGGGTTTTGTTGCCACAGGCTGGTAGATTCGAATCCTGGCGATGGTATGTATGTTTGTGAGGGGTTCCCATGTTAAACTGTAGGTCCCCGTCTAATTAACTTAAAACGTGCAAAAAATGACCGTAGAGCGAGAAATTAACAATTTCGATTCTGAAATTTATGACAACAACAACGCTGCCAATGGATTCTAACGACAACCCTTCTTGATATTTGCTGTGCACGTTGCCACCGGAATCGGTTTGCAGAATATTTGTTAAATGATAAAAAAAACTTAAATAAGTCTAACAAAAAATTAATACATCGTAAAAACAAACTAATATATGGTACCTAAATGTTAAATTTTTTATTTACAATTCGTTCGTCTGCATATGTGTAAGAAATTCTGGGACAAAGTGGCCAGAGAAACCTTTTGGCAAAAGCATTTTGTCTGTAGTTTACCCCACATTTAAAGTATAGAATCAACTGACTATTTGAAATAGGAAAGATCACATATTGAATTATCTTTAAAAATAATTAAAAACTATTAATTAGAATTCAAATACAAATTGTTAAATTTACCTCCTTTTAGTTAAAAACCCCAACTTCTACGATAAAAACTCTTTGGACCTAATTAAAGTAAAAAACGTACATATAATACCATATATCTTTCAAAAAGGCAAGAAATGATAAATCTAACCTTATGCATGCTCTTTCTTCTGGTTGATTACATTGAATGTTTCGTTGTAAAGTTGAATGAATTTTATATTAAAGTTTCAATACATTTATTTATATAAACACTTACATTATCATAATGAAAAAATAAATATATTAAACATACCAAATTTTTAATTAAAATTAAAATAAATTAATGGGCTGCACCGATATGCAGTTTACCCATAAAATTTAAAATTTGATGCAAGAACAAAAATCATAACAGCAATCCCAAACGAACAAGGAAATAAAAGGTATCAATAATTTGTGTTCTAGCAATAAATTATTTTCATGAATTATTGTTTCAAACTGAAAAAACAACAGATTAAATAAAAATTTAAAATTAATCATATAAGCCCTTTATCTGTAAAGGTTAAGTTTTTTATAACGTTTTTGCAAAATGTCAATTTATTCGAGTAGAAATTTCACAATCACAATTTTTCTTGACTCTCGGAAACAAATGCCTTTCATGTAAATTTGTTGTATTATTCCCCAGTTCAATTTACGAGGATCAATTGTTGTTAACAGTTGCAAATTGGATAAAGGTAAGTAAATTTAGAATGTCTGATAGTTATATTTTATATTTTAATATAATTTCAAAAATTTTTAAGAAAATTGAATAATTCAGTTGATAATTTTTTGAAATTTTGTAAATCCGTAAGTAATTTTTGAGGAAAAAAAAAATAAAGTAAAAAATACTAAAGGTAATAGTAAAAATAAATAGTAATATGTAATCGTAAAAAATAAAGAAATTTTTTTTTAATAAAGATAAAACTGTTATTTATATATCAACTGATAATTTAAATTAATGTGATGCTTTGACTTTTTTAAAATGTTTTCCTAAACAATGTTTCAGGGATAAACTATATGATGGAACTTTTATATGTGTCGATAAATAAATTACAATTGCTTTTAATATTTTTATTTAAAATATATTTAGAAAAAGAAAGAAAAATTTTTAAATAATCATTGTAGTTAAAATAATTTGTAACAACAATCGCCATTTTTATTCTAGCTGCTTTCTTGCCTTTTGCCAACCATTTTGTGTTGGAGTTTTATCGGATACCGTAAGTTTATTTAAATAGTTAAAAACTTCATTAAGTTGTAGATTTGAATTTTATTTTTTGTACTTCAAAAAACTAAAAAAAAAAAAAAAAAAAAATTATTCATTTGTTTTGTTTTTATTATCTTCAGAGCACAAAAAATATTTATTTTTTCTTTAATTTTAACATCGGTGATTTATGTAAAACTTATACATATCACGAACAGTCCACTGACAGGTCATGAGGGGGGACTGTGCCTTCCTGGAGGACTTTTATTGGTAACTGCTCAGGGTCGACTATTGATTCGGGACGCTTTACATACAAGTAAATTGTAACAATCTGTCTAATCGATTCTGAAGCTGCCAGATGGCCAATTGGCCAGTGCTCTGGGTTTTATTGCCACAGGCTGTAGATTCGAATCCTGGCGATGGTATGGATGTTAGTGAGGGTTCGGAATCCATGTTAAACTGTAGGTCCCCGTCTAATTAACTTAAAAACATGCAAAAAATGACCGTAGAGAGAGAAATTAAATCAAAACTCGATTCTGAAATTTATGACAACAACAGTGCTGCCAATGGATTCTAACGACAGCCTTTCTTGATATTTGTTGTGCACGTTGACACCGGAATCTGGTTTCGGCAGAATATTTGTTAAATGATAAAAAAAACTTAAATAAGGCTAACAAAAATTAATACATCGTAAAAACAAACTAATATATGGTACATAAATGTTAAATTTTTTTTTACGAATTCGTTCGTCTGCATATGTGTAAGAAATTCTGGGATAAAGTGGCCAAAGAAACCTTTTGGCAAAAGCATTTTTGTCTGTAGTTTACCCCACATTTAAAGTATAGAATCAACGAAAAGCTATTTGAAATAGGAAAGATCACATATTGAATTATCTTAAAAATAATTAAAAACTATTAATTAGAATTCAAATACAAATTGTTAAATTTACCTCCTTTTGTTAAAAAAAAACCCCAACTTCTAATAAAAACTCTATTGGACCTAATTGGACTTATCATAGTATCATAGAGACAAAATAGAGACTTAGAGAATAGAGACAAAATAGCGCCAAAATGGAGACTGTTTTGGCGCTGTCTATGTTAATCTATGTTAAACTCTATATCGGCCCATTTTCCACCGAAATCCGATTGACTACTTGGTTTTTAAATAAAGTGTTTTGAATTTTGAAAGTGTTTTGATATTAAATAAAGTGTTTTATATATTTTATGAGTTGTCACAACAATTTTAAGTGTAGATTGGGGGCCACTTTAAAAACGCCAAATCTGTAGCTGCGGTGGCGTTAATACGTAAGTACCCAATATAAATAATTTTATGTGTGATAAATATAATTACTGTACATATAATTTGATTTCAACAATTCAATTTTCGTTACAACGACTTTTCGCATGAATGTTTGAGGGCGTTAATTAAACTTATAATTCTCGGTTTTATTTATTACTATTTTGGTACTTACGTATTAACGGTACCTTGGCGACAGTGGCGCCAATAAAGAGCTACAGATTTGGCGGTTTTTAAGTGGCGCAATCTACTCTATTGGTTTGGTAACCTTAGTAGCTGTTAGATTGACGGCACTTAAAAAACCGCCAAGTTCGTCGCCAAGGTACCGTTAATACGTACGTACCACTATTTTTAACAACGCATCACACTAAAACTATTGGTGCATTATGAAAAAGGGAATCGATAAGTGACTATAAGAAAATAACTTAAAATGGAGAGGGGTGTGAGATTTGATTAAGTGAAGAGGAACACGGTGCTTGATTGATTGCACAGAATCAAAGAACCTTTATTTAATAAAAAAAAAGAAAAAGCACATGATAAATTTTACAGAAATTATTATGGGCACATATGTTTATTATTGAATGAAGCACCTATCTTTATCGCTTACTTAATAAACTATTTCTAAAAACATTTTTAATGCATCCATTTGAGATTTCCAAAATTATTTTAAGCATAATAGAGGGGAAATAAACATCGCACATGGTTCTTATTTCTGAAAAATTGTTTATAAAGACATTTTTAATGCTTTCATTTGAATTTTTTTATTTCATTTGTTACCTTATATATACTCATTGTCATTCGTAATTTTTTAACAAATTTTCAATGACAACTTATTTAGACAATATTTTTTTATATTTGCTGTTTCTTTCATTTCTCGGATAATGAAATTACTCTTCGTATAAAAAATTTAATAAAAAAATTAAAAAGGCAGTTCTTTAATCTAAAACTTTCGTCTAAAGTTTTGCGTAAAATTCTAGAATCCTGTACACTTTGTGTCAAGTACATCGCCAGGATGCCAAGTCACCAAGTAAGCATAATATTAAATGCCGCAATTTGTTTTCGCGGTAAAATAATATTTTGTCAAAATCCATCACTTAGAATCCAAGTCGCCAAGTAAACAAACAACATGACTGCTCAAGTTCGGGGAAATAGAGTTTTACAAAGTCACCGAAATTCATCGCTAAAAATCACTATTACTCCAACATTACTAGACAAACAGCTATTACATCAAATTTTATTCCTTAAATTGTTATTTACGCCAAATTTTATCTCTTTAACGCCAAATATTATCCCCATCCTGCCAAATTTTATTGCTAAAATACATTTACGCCAAATTTTATCGCCAAATAATTTGTTTTTAAGCCAAATTCTATTGTTTTAACGCCAAAATGTATGATTAGTTCGCCAAAATTTTATTTCTAAATTGCTTTTACGCCAAATTTTTGTGTGGATATTTGCGTTGCTAACTCACAAAACGTATCATTTTAACAACAATAATAATCGCTGTTATGATAAAATTAAGCCAAAGTTATTCGCTAATACGCTAAAATTTTTTCTGTTATGTCAAAAAATATTTCATGTTGTTTACGACGCTGAATTTGAATGATAAAATAATATCAGACTTACCTAAATTACATTTGATTCTGATATATCCTTTATTATCGAACATTATACTTTATTGCCTCACTAAAACCTGCATTTTATAGACGTATCAAATGAATGAAGAAAACAGGAAACAATATGCAAACCACATAATACGTTCTAGTGTCCTTTTTCTTTCATGAACTAATTTACATTTTTTCCTCGCGAATTCAAACTATTGTTGCCACAAAACCTTAACTATGTCACAAACATTAAAAAGAAACATCGCAAACCATGAACTAGAATTCTAAAAATAAAAATCAGCATTTTTTTGCTCGAATTCAAATAGTGATTGTCACAAAACCTTAACTATATCAACATTAAAAAGAAATGTTTATTCGATAATCAAACAGATAGAAAATCAAGTTATTAATACGAACGATTTTTAAAACAATACGATAAAAACGATTCAAAAAACAAACGATACAAAACGATTTTTTACTTATATAGATTATTTTTTTTTTTTATAATATATATTATTTTAAATAATTGTTCCGATAAATTATTGAGTATGAGATTGTTCTTATAAATTCTTATATTTTTTTCTTGTTTTTATATTTTATTTATTCTTATATTTATAAAATATAAGAACAAGAAAAATATAAAATATAAGAATTTATAAGAACAATCTCATACTCATAATTTATCAGAACAATTATTTAAAATAATATATATTTTTTGTTCTTAGTTACTATAAATAAAATTCTACAAATAACTATTAAAGTAACAATAAAATAGTCAAATGTGCAATAAAATAGTATATTGAACGGAAAAAGAAGAAATTACGTATTTCTCTAATTACAGTATTGTAACCATAAAGAAATTGGCGGAAATTGGCGGCGAACATATTCCGCGTTGCAAAATTGGCGACTTTCTCAGGGATGCTGTATTCTAGATTTCAACCGAGGGTTTGTTCTCTTGATAGAAAAATATACTTGAAAAATTACTATATAATAGAAAGTATTAATCGTTACAATATATAAAACTGTGTGAAAATCAAATGAAGTTTCAAAATAAATTATTTTTACTCTTTGCGTACTTAACCCGGGAAGTTAACTTTATCACTCAGACGCAAAGGTACTTCTTATTAACGTCACCGCAGCAGAAGTTGCGCTAATGCGCCAATAAAGAGCTGCCAATGCTCCAAAATAGAGACTGTTTTTGAATTTATGTTAAACTCTATATCGGCATATTTCCACCGAAATCCGATAGATTACTTTGTTTTTAAATGAAGTGTTTTTGAATTTTGAAAGAGTTTTGATTTTAAATAAAGTGTTTTATATATTTTATGATTTGTCACAAAATTTTAAGTGTAGATTGGCGGCACTAAAACTGCCAAATCTATAGCTGCGGTGGCGTTAATACGTAAGTACCTTGCGTCTGAGTGATAAAGTTAACCCGGGTTTCTTTCATTTATCTTCACTTAAAATTACAACACATTTCTGGGGGACATTGGAGAGAGGAAGTTTTGATGCCAAATACCAACTGCCCCTATTTTGTCATTTTACTCGTAATTGTTATCCTATATTTAATTATTTCAATCTAAAAATATCCTGTTTCTATTGTAGTTGGCGAGAACTGTCCTAATGCTCGACAAAAAATGATAGAAGATCCCGAAAACAGATGGATGATCCCAAAATGCAATGAAGATGGCTCATACCAGCACTTGCAATGCTTTAAAGGGGACGACCCCGATGCTTGCATGTGTGTCGACCGAGACGGTTCAGCGATAACTTTATCTGGATATGGACTGAATCTTACCACTTGTGTTTGTCTTGTGGCTGGATTTAAACTCTTCATAAAAAGTAAGTATGTAATAGATATTTTCTTAATCTTCTGTCTAAATAAGTGTGCAGATTTATATTGTCAGGTTTGTATTTCATGAAAAATTTTCAAAAGAACAAAATTATACAGAATACCCTCAATTTTATAGAAAAAAACACTTGTTTTACTAATCCTTTTTTCAATTAGCCACCAAATTGCAGTTTTCTGCAGGCGTACGACTTGGGGTAGACCACAATAATGCTTTCTGGTTTTCATGAAAATAATTGAAGGAAATGGGTAAAAAATAATCTTCATGGTTAATGCTTGATGACAATTTAATATGAGATATCAAATAATAATGATGTAAATTTAATGTTATTGACGAATCATTTTCTTATCATTGGCTTTTTTTTTTTGTGCATACAAATTTAGAATTTTATTTTAAAAAAAGTATTACTTCTTGCTAAAAGGAATATGTTCTGAAAATGTACATGTTCTCTAAAATATTGCCCTGTTTATACATATTTTTATAGTTATGATTATTTTGTGTTAAGTTTCTTGATATCTTTCCTATATTGTGTAGTTTTCAATTTCGACCTCAGATCTGTATTATTACAACGATCAACATATAGCAGACTGAGCGTTAACCAGGATGCATCCCATATTTCCCACCACAATTTAAGAAGGCATCCAAGGATGGAAGTGTAAGAACCGTCCATTTCACCGCCTTAAGCACAAAGAAAAAGTCTTACTGGCATGCATTTTTCATACCTATATTCGGCATAGTTTCGTAAGAGTCTACCGAGAATCTTTATTAAAATAATCAGAATCACTACAATTTTATCATTAATTCTAAGCACCAAAATGTGAAAGTTTTTTATTTTACATCCTTTTTAATCTTGTACGTTACTAAAATGCAGATTTTCTTTAAAAGTATTCAAGTGATATTTTTCTTAAGTTCCTAAATTTGGTGGAATTGGGCTTCAATTCCATGGAAAATTTGAGAAGATGCAGAGTCAATATGACTGAAAACAAAAAGGAGGGATTGGGTTATGTACAATATGATTGTAAACATGTTTCTGATTATAGAAAACTCTTATGTTTATAAATGCATTCCTGATTATAATACCACTGCCTACTCCACCCTGTTTAACAGTGTGGATAGAAGTTACACGTTCTAAAAGGAGTTTTCAGGGATAACCACTCTTAAATTGCACATTACGCTCCACAAAATTCCAATCTGGTAATCCGAGTGTAGATTCGAAATTCTTTATTATAAACTTAACGATACTACTTAATTCTTAAATCATTGTTTGTAGTATACGTCATTAGTGAAAAGCCATTAGTGTAGTAAGAGCCCATGCTTCTTCTTTTACACAAACAAAGATGCACTACAACAAGATAGCTGAAGCTGTTGTGATGCACAAAATTATTTTTTATAATTAATATGCATTAAATTATCCAAACAACATCCTACAAGGTAAGGTTATCTCGTTATAGTGCATCGTATATATAATGGATAGTGCATCCTATACATAATTGTAGGTATATATATATATAGGTACTTACGTATTAACGATACCTTGGCGACAGACTTGGCGGTTTTTAAGTGTCGCCAATCTAACAGCCTAATATAAAACTGAATGATAAAAACCGCCAAATCTGTAGCTGCGGTTGGCGCGTGTGTTCTTTATTGCCGCAACTGTCGCCAAGGTATCGTTAATACGTAATTACCTATATATATAATAGATACTATATAGAACTCGAGATATATGATTTTCTTTCTTTTCATAACGTAAAACTATAATTTAAATTCACAAAAAATTGCCTTTAGGCAGTAGTTTAAACTAATTTTAAAATTAACTTCAAAAAAATACAAGGAAAACATACCATACCACTAACAAGAGAAATTAAAACTTCAAATTACTTACACGACAACAGAAACTCCACTATCTGAGTTGAAATAAAATTGCAGTAATTCTTACTCAATGAAAACCTTGACTAACATTCTATTCTTTCTCAAAACCTTGACGAACAGTTTTTTGTTCCTCTCTTGCAAAATTACTAATCATTTCTAACTTCTTGAACAATGTAGCCAATACCGCCAAATCTTTAAAAATCATCTAATTAGTCACCCATTTGACGATAGTTTTAAAGCTTATACAGTGGCATTTTTTATAATTGAGACATTTTCACAAAAATTGTCAATTAAACAATCAAAACAATAAATAATCTTAAAATTACCGATTAACTAAAATAGTTAACGGTTTAGTGCTCTGTAACACAGATTTCGGGTTCGAGATCCGGTGGTGCCATGGATGTTGTAGTGGTTCTGAATCCACTTTAACCGCAGGTCCCGGTCTAATATAACTGTAGGACGTTGGGAGGAGGGCTGAAAACCCTACCCCGTAAAAAGAAAACATCTCTTGTCTCGAAATTTGCCAGTAGGCGGAAGGCTTTGGCCTAAAATGGGGCTGTTTTGCCAATGTAAAGGAAGAAGAACCAAGATAGTAAATTTGTGTATTTACAACAGTTTTCAACAACACTATTCATTTATTATTTTGATGCTTTTTTCTGTTTGTGTTAATTGAATACAACATTATTTTATTTATAGATCACAATGCTGAAATGCCCAAGTGTGCAAATGGCGGATATTTCGCCCCGCTTCAATGCAGCAAGAGCACTAATAAGTGCTGGTGCGTTGACAAATACGGAAATGTGCTCGTGCCTCCTTCCGCGGAAGTTCGCTCGTGCGACAGTTCTTTAAAACCGTAGTTTAAGAACAAAATGTATACTTTGTTTATGTGCTATGCTATTAATGTTTTCTTAGCATGTGCTATGCTATTGACGTTTTCTTAGCATGTGCTATGTTATTGATATTTTGTTAGCATGTGCTATGTTAAAAATGTTATACTTGTTAAAAATATTATGTTATATTTTGATGGACAAATGTTATTTCTGTTATGTTTAAAATTGATTTTAAGTTACATGTTTTATTTCCATCGAGTAAGAGGAAAAGTCCATAACAGAAAAAGAAAATGTTTTTGTAAATATGGATGATTTTTAAATAAAACATCTTTTTTTAATCTCTTATTCTAAAGTATATATATTAGTATTTTGTCTGATTTTCTATTAATTACAAAAGAAAATTTAAACTCATACTACATCTGCCTGCATTATGCAGTATATATCAGGCAATGACTATTTCCAATTTGGACAGAGTATTGGCGAATCAATTGCCACAATATGCAGATATGTAGCAGTTCCTGTATCATTTAATTGACGAACTTGCTACACTACATATAAAATTTTTCCAACACAACTTTGAGAAAACGCATGCAAAAGTAAGACCTTTGGATCTCTCTCTCTCTTTTCCACAACCTCGAATCCAACGGCATGACATTATGGTCAGAGGATTTATCATAACCATTCTTATTTTGACATAAAAGTTTAGTACACTTCTTAGTACACTAAGAAAACCCGTTGCATTAGACCCTCACTTTGTGCTATACTACATTACACACTGTACCACATCCATCTAACTATGTTGCAATTACATTACAAAATTATTAGTCTTAGCAGCAGAAAATATGTAAAATCGCAGAATAGAGGCCGCTGGGATTTGCCATCAAAAAAATTCATTTCGTCAAATGTGCCAAGATTAGGGTTACGATTGTAAGTGAAGTGCATTCTGTACAAGAAATCCGACGTATCACTCAGTTGGTGCCATAAAAATGTCGCCAGATTCCAACGGCCCCTATTTTAAGATGTGGCCACTAGATTACCAGACTGACTGTGTTTTAATCTGCTTAAAAGTTCTTGTTTCTCAAATTAATCATTTTAAAAAGTCGTGTTTATATCCTTTTTTGAAAATATTAAAGAATTATTTTTTGAAATGGCCGATAAAAAATGGACAATATTGTTGAAGTCTTTTACGTACGTATAACAAATAAACGGTATAAAGTTACTTTCATTTAATACAAATGCTAAATTCGTCTTGTTTAATGCATTTTGCAAAAAATATTTGTATAAAAGTGTTTGATGGGGGGGGGGACTGTTTCTTCATCATAGAATTCGAATTTTGCTTGAAAGATATAAACATACAGTTGAATGGGAAAAAGAACTATAGAAAAAAAGTCCCAAATAATGCATTTGATTGAGTTTTAACTATCCTAGGCATTTTGATCCAATAATAAAGCCCTCAAGAGGCCTGGTTCTAAAACTAATTCAATACTCAATATACTAAGCCAACTAAAAGCATACTGTCTAATATACTGTCTGTCTGTCTACTGTCTAAAAGCATACTTTCATACTGTCTACTGCTGGCCCACCATGGGGATGTTGCCCCAGTGAAGAAGAAGAATCTTCATTATGGTAAACATGATATTATAATTTGTAAATATGAAATGATAAAATTACTGATTTAGCATGAATAAATTCATAATTATATTATAATATACTGTAGATTATGGTATTATAAAATAATACATAAATTATCATAATTATCAATATTCATGACTTGCAATGCATTATTAAATCACATTTTACTGAAAGCAAATAAAAGTGTCATTTTTAGATGATCTTGTGATCTGATTATTGATACTTGAGTAAAAGTCTATTGACAACATTTTTACATTCATTTTTACATTCATTTGTGTCTAAATCAATGATAACACTTTTAAGGAAGGAAACATTAATACATCTAACACTTCCTGCAAGAGTGATAATGTAGAAGAGATCGATAGAGTTGTATCCTTTTCTCCTACACTTTTTCCAGTAATGGTTAGAAAAATAATCAATGGAAAGTATATTAGCTGTTATTCATAAAAACTTTATTGTTTTGTTAAAATATATCTTTAAAAGTATTTAAAGTGTTTTCCAACAGATAAAACAGTAATCAGAATCAAATTGTCTATTAAATTTGAAAGAAAGAGATATAATGTACTTTTTTTTCCCTTACCCTAAAAATTCAATGAAAATTAAAGCACTTATCAAAGAACTATAAAAAAATGGAAATCATTACTCTTACAACCGAGTTGGACTTCTTGTTTAAAATAATGACTTAATTTACAAATGAATAATTACAATATGGTCTGGTCATACACCGAAATTACTCTAGAGATATTTGAGTTTACTAGACTCCTCCTCTTTGTTGGCCCCCCCTCAAACTGGGTAGAGATGGTCCAATCTTCTATGCAAAAGTACCTGCCAAAATTTTATATAACCCACTACTAAAACAACGCACAAATTAGACTTTGATGCGGCATTTGGCGACTTCTCGTAATATGTTTGGATTGGTCAGTTACATACATTGAGGGGATGGTTTCTCTATGTAAAAGACGTTAAATGATTTGATGAACAATAGATTAACTGTCGCTTACAGGGTCCTATTCAAGGACATGATAAAATCAGTAATGATATTGAAAAAGGTTAGACTCTTGTCAATACCCTTCAGAATCAATTTCATGAAAATAATTTGGTCAATTCATCTTGTGAAAAACTGTTGAAAACTCAATGACCAATTTTCTAAATCTCACTTCCTTCTGTTTTAGATATGGTGGCATGGATGCTTGTTAGTGGTTCAGAATCCACGTTAAACTATAGTTTCCGGTCTAACTAGCCTAAAGTGAGCAAAAAATGACAGTAAAGCAGCAAACCAAACCTCTCTCTTTTCAATAAACTCAATTAGTTTCTTAGCATAAAAGAAAAAAAAATTCATTATTAATCTCCAGAAATTTGGTTGTAAGCCAAAAATTATGTACTACGCATTAGCTACTACGGGTTACTGAACTGAATACTAAAGGTCGTTTCAATAATTAACAATTTATCACTCACTCAATCCTATATTTTCATTCACTGTCAGCATTATCCTGGATTCCAAGGTTTTTGATAAAATCTGGATTGACGGACTCATTCATAAAATTAATGTGTACAAAACTTACCACCTTATCTCATTCGTCCATTAGATTCCCATCTTAGCAATCGCAATTTTGTAAACGTGTCAAATGATATGGATGCCTGTAATAGATCACTTCAATAAATATAGTCCAAGGTTCAAGTGTCTGTTTATTATCTTCTCGAATGACAGTTAAAAACACGCTAACTTGAGCTTATAGTCAGATGGCATAACAATAATTGTACATTTCCGGATTTTTGTTCTAATGCAGCTGGAAAACACTTAGACAGTTGTCTTTGATACCTTGACGCAAGCGCTGAACCGACGTTACTCACTTAGCACTACCCAGGAGGTGCGTGTAGATGAGCTACGGACGCGCAGTAACAGTAATTAATTTAATAAACAGTAATTAATAATTTAACAGTAATTCTATTCCCGCAACGCTCTACGATCCTGTTAGACCGGACCTACGGTTAAAGTGGATTCCGAACCACTACAAATACCCATGGCACCGCTAGAACTCGAACCCAATACTTAATGTAACCGTTGGTATCGAGCTCCACAGCCACGGCCCTATTTCCGGATTATAAACAGTACTAATTACTCATAATATTCAAAACTATATTCTTGCATTCTAAGCCTAACTTGTTAGAAAATTAAAATTAATTTTGATATAGCAATATTAATTTAATAAAAACAGTAAAAAAAGAAAATAATCTTCTAGAACACCCTTTCAAATTAAAATCTGCCACCAATCTATTTACTGGCCAAACCAAGCAAAGTATCTTGAAGTCGATCTTATTTAACATAAAATAAAATTAATTTATTTTTAGATTTTATTAACATAACATTTAATTCTTCTCGAATATTAGAGTCACCTACAGTATGTAAAAAAATATATGTCTCTTTACAATAAAGTTTTTAAGATGATAAATGATGTTAGTTCTTCAGAAATGTTGATATATGCCCAGCAATTGTCCTTCAAAAGGTGTGATCACTTAATGTACTGTCCATTCAAATATGTCTTCATTTTGCATTTTTTATTTTTAATAAAATTAATACAACAACACCTGACCGTACACACAAGTCCCATATAAATCTATAAAACTCTATTATCCATTTATAATGTAATTTCCAAATCGGTTTATACCAATTCAAATGAGATCTTGCTTCAGTCGATTCCAATTCCAATCTGATGCATTCCATCATTGATAGGGAAGAACCACGTTATGGTTTTTCCCTCTTGCAGGGATCATCAAGTATCCGTGAATTGAGTTGCCACATCTCTCTCTAATATTAATAATATTAAGAAATTTATTTTAAAAAATTCTCATAACTTTTTATTATAATTTATTAATATTCCTGATCATGGAATCCAAAGACTTAATAATTGCGATATTTCTCTTCCTTGAAGCTCCAAAAAGTAGCAGGGTATTCTTAATAGTATAAAATAAGTACTTAAATGCTACTTGGAACTCATCTACATGTTAATACATAATACATGCTACACATAATTGCGATATTTCTCTTCCTTGAAGCTCCAAAAGCAGCAGGGTATTCTTAATAGTATAAAATAAGTACTTAAATGCTACTTGGAACTCATCTACATGTTACCACATGTTCCATCTATTTTGGAGTTACATATGACTTTTCTTCCAAAGCTGGAATTTCATCTCTCATGTTTACTGTTATTAGATTGGTTAGAAATTGATCTTTACTGTTATTGATCAGTTTCTGTTTTTTTTTGAGGAAATTTCAATTTCTTATATTTAAGGTCATGAGTGAGATTAATTAATAAAATATTGACCAATGTTTCCTCTGACCTCCCTTCATCTCTCAACAAGCTTATTTTTTTTGTGTATAAAAGATCCTATCCTTTGAAGCCAAGAAATCTACCACAGCCCTAAGCATCCTGAAAATTTAAAGAAGAAAATTTTTCATCGAGATGAATAAGTGGTACTCAGATGGTGCCAAGTCAAGTATGGTGGCTGTGATAAGACTTCATGATAAAGATCCTGGAGATTCTCCTTCGTCCTTAAAGCCACATGAGTTCTGGAATTGTCACGTTAGAAGACAACACCTTTTCGGTTATGCAGTAGTGGATGAAGTTCATGTATTTTTTTATTCAGTCAGGTTAGATGATAACAATATAGATTTACTATAGCAGTTTGATCTGGTTGCAACAGTTTCCAATGGATAGAACCTCGACAATTCCAACAAATTCAAAGTATTATATTTTTTTGGTCCAATTTTGCCTTTGAAAGAGCAGGAGGACATTACCTTGACTCGTTTCTTAACTACATTGTATTACACAATTTACTTTTCATCACCAGTAACCAGACGATCCAAGAATGGTTCATTGTTGTAGAGCAAACAAAGAAGAAACAATAGACATTTTATCTACAATAACATCTTTTTTCTCTTTCAAGTGCTTTTCTGTAGTTACGTGTCTAACATTTAAGTTATCCCCAATCTATTTCCCAGTTAATAACGTTTCATTATCCACTAAAACAGTCAGAACATCGTCATCAAGCTCTTTGGTCTTATAGAACGAGATTCTTCTTGAAAATTCGTGCCATCTGACTTGAATTTTTTTTAACTATCTTTGGACCGTATGCTCTTTAACTTTGGAAGGTCCAAAGATGAAACACAAATTATTATGAGCTTTTTCGTCGTATTATGATAAGTTGGAACTCATAAAGCATAGAATGCCTAAAATGAAATTTTCTTGATTCATCATATATCCCTATTTATCAAAATTTAATGATTAAAAAACACCCGTAATATCAAAATTCAATACGTGGAAATACTAGCTTTCGATTAATAACAAATTGTCGAAATCGCACAAAGAACAGCTAAATAGTGAGCCTTTTTAATTAAAGCAAAAGGAAAAACGACACAAGTTCCTGAACAACCTAATAATTCCTTTAAAATTTGATTAATTTTTATTCATTAAAATTGTGCACAATTTTTAAAATTACTTAATAAGACTATGATAAACATACATTGTGATTAGTTACATTTTGACTAAGAGAATGTTGTACAGAAAAGGCAAGATTTGGACCACGAGAATGGAGGTCACATTGAAGATGATCGATGTATTTGTCAAAAAGTGAATGAATAAAGTTTTATTTTTTAATGTAATTCTTTATTTGTTATTACTAACTCCTTTTTACATTGCACAGTGCCACATTTGCCCCCTTATTGGCTACAGCGACACGTATAAAAAAATTTTTTTGCCGAAAGTTTTCCATGTAATCATTAGTTCACATGCCAGTTTGGCGCCAGTTTTGCTGCGGATAAGTTCTTCATTGGCGCAACAGGCCCATGGTGGGGCATGGCCGTCTGCCTGCTGGCAGATTTCGAGACAGGGCAGGTTTTCTTCACACTGCGTTGGGTTGTCAAGCCCTATGCCTAATGGTCATATTAGACTGGGACGTGCGATTTAAAGTAGATTTCGAACCACTACAAGCATCCATGGCACTTCTGGGTCTCTAACCAGAAACCTGTAGCTACGAGAGCCACAGTGCTAGTCACCAGCCATTCGGCTCCACTGAGGTTAAATAGTCACTTTTATTATAAACAAACTTTATCAATTGAGTTAAACTTCACTGGAAACAACTTCAAGAGCGTAATTTTATTAAATTATTAACTTAATAAAATTAATTAAAATTATTAATTAACTTTATTAAATAAATATGGCTTTCATTAAATTAAAAATGAATAACAGATTTTTTTCTAAATTTTGATTAAAAAAATATTGAACCCTTGAAAAAATGAACTTCTTGTTGTAAGATATTAACAGTGATCACATTTTGGAGGGAAATACAAATACACTACTGGTAATTAAAAATTGTTACTCCAGGAGAAATGCAGATAACAAAATGTTATTTATTAGATAAATATATTATATGGAAATAACAAGTGATTAAATTTTCAAGAAAAATTGGGTGCATAGATACTATGCAATTTGGAAAAAAATTTGGTTGCATAGAGCAATTTGTGTATAAAAAAACCTGCAGAACAATTTCCTCATTTAAACACATTGTAGGTGTCACTATCAACGCCTGCTTTGTCTGAATGTGATGAAAAGCTAATCATTTGCATATCACAGCACCTTCTTCCTGTCGTTTAAATTTCCTGTCTGTAGCATGTCGCCTTCTTGGCGTAGCAAGTTTAATGGCCGTTACTGCGGACATAAAATAAGTGAGTTTCATTTTAAAATAATGTTTTATGTACCTATATACCTATAAATGCCTTATTCATATACCTATATACCTTGATATACCTTTAAATGCATTATACCTATAAAATATATTTTTGTGATATTGAATTATTAAAATAATTCAGTACCACAAAATATATTTTATAGGTGTATCAAGAAATTGGAAGCGTTATTCTAAATCGAAGCGTTCTTATTTTTATGTCCGTAGTAATGCATCAATAAAATAATTCAAAACAATTGAATGAATTTAAAATAAAGAATAAAAAAGTTATTCATCTGATAAATTAAAAAATGCAAACATATTTTATTTATCTTACAGAAATATTAAAAAAAAATCCTTTTAGATAAATTCTTTACGACATTAAAAAGAAAAAGGAAATCGGAAATTATTTCTGAGAATATTGCATTAAAAAATGCCAATAAAGATATTGCACAGCTGTTTTTTCTTCGTTGTGTAGATAAAGAAATGAGATCTACTAAATCTACATTTTATGGAGATAATTTTGTGGGGAAATCAGCAAGTGTTTTCGTATCTACAGTTTGATTTAATTTATATACGGTGGTTAAAGATATCTAATCCACAAATAATTTGACACAAAGGAAGGGTAAGTTGATTATTTGTATTTTTAATGACATTTCAAAATCATGTTGTGATTGATTGAATTTTGAAAACTAAAAAAAAAAAAAAAGATAATAGAAATAATAAAATATAATAGAAAATTAACATTATAAACATATATAAATAATATAATTAAATAAATATAATTATAAATAAATAGAAAATTAAAATGTACTTTTGTCTTTATTAAATATAAAATATATAATAAATATAAAATGCAGCTATTCATCACCCTTTTACACAATGCTTCACAAAGAATTTCTGATTGCTGGATGTTCATTTTGAAACAAGTTAAGACAAATAAATGTACTGTATTTTTAATGACATTTCAAAATCATATTTTTGAAAATTAAAAATTGATTTATATAGAAAATTAAAACGTATTTATTTTGGTTAGATGTTACTAGCAAAGGACGTTTATTTAATGTAAAAATATTTTGATAAATGTGTAGGGATGTTTTTGAAAAATACAGCTATTCATCACACTATTACAGAAATGTTTCAAAAGAATGTCTGGTTTCCCAGGGCTTTCGTTTTACAAATAAATATACTGTATTTTTAATGACTGCAGGTTTTTTTATATTTCAAAATCATATTGTGATTGATTAATTTTTGACAACTTAAAACTGATTTATATAATAATAAGTTTTCACGTTTATTTGAAATTTTCCTTCATAATAAAATGCAAAATTTATTAATTTTAAATGATGGTATAAATATGCACTGCGCTTTAAATTTATCTGATACAAACAAATGTATTAAAATATATTTATTTTGGTTAGATGTTACTAGTAAAGGTTGTTTATTTAATGTAAAAAATGCTTTGTGATAAATGTGTACTGATGTTTTTAAAAATGCAGCTATTCATCACACTTTTACAGAAATGTTTCAAAAAGAATTTCTGATTGCAAGGCGTTCGTTTTGAAACAAGTTAAGACAAATAAATATACTATTAAATTTTATGTTTTACCTGTAAGATTAAATTAAAATTATTAAATTTTAAATGATTGCATAAATTTACCCAAAAATGATAAAATTTATAAAATATATTTCGAACAGATGCTATAAAAGAGCATGTGTTTAATGCAATAGAATATTAATCGGTATTTTTGAAAAATGCAACTTTTCAACACACTTTTAATACAAAATTTTTAATGAAGAATTTCTTATTGTAGCTTTCCGTTTTGAAATTAGTCTAAATTAATTTTGATTATTAAATAAACATAGGAAACTTACAGTTGTTATTCATTGCTAGTTTGAATCTCATCCATTTTTTTTTTTTTAATTCTTCTGATATTATATTGTCATCA
Source organism: Caerostris extrusa (assembly GCA_021605095.1). NCBI lineage: Eukaryota > Metazoa > Arthropoda > Arachnida > Araneae > Araneidae > Caerostris > Caerostris extrusa. The sequence goes on along the minus strand of BPLR01013253.1, from coordinate 76,871 downwards.
ATTCCAGTCACTTATTTTACTTACTTTTGATAAAATCAAAAAAATATTTTATCTGAAAAGTTTCTTATGTTAATTAAATTACGATAATTCATTTTCCACAGCTATTTTTTTTTTTTAAAAAAATTAACTTTTTCGATTAAAAGTAAAAATTTTTATTTAAAAAAAAAAAAAAAAATTGGAAATACAAAATTACTGTCTTAATTGAACTTTAAACATCACCAGAAACATTATTTTATAAAAGGAAAATTATTCACAATAATTCAAATTTTATATCCTTTTTTTTTTTTACTATGATTTTGAATCAAAATTCGATTAAAAATAAATTACAGATTTAAAAACAAAATACAAAAATTTAAATAACAATAAAGATACAATACAAATAAATAATAAAGTACATATAAAGTTCAATACTTTTGCAAAAAACATTTTAATGATTAAACTCCTTACCGTGCTTAATATATTTTATAGAAACAACAACTTGACTTTAAATTACTGTGTTGAATAAAACACTTGTAATGTATGTATTGTAACAAATATTATAACATTACAATAAATATAGTAATCTAAAAAAAACATATTGTTGAAAATTAACTTATGCCTTGTATCAAACAATGCCAATATAATTATTGCTCCATGTTAAAATAAGTGTTGAATCATAACAGTATTGATTCATTAACTTGTTGATTGTTTAATATTACTTATGTATACTTTCCCTCTCAGATTTTTGATTGGATAAGTTTTCAATTTATACTTCAATTTTTATTTATTTTCTTTATCGTTGATACAATTTTGAATAAATTGTTTTTGTAGCTGTATTGCATAAATATATCAAATGACTGATTTGTGATGAAGCTGCATAATATATTGTATATTTTTTGGAATTTTTCTGATAACTTATTTTCAGTCGCATATTTTTCTGAACAAAATGAAAAACCATGTTATTATTGAAGTTAGATAATGCCGTGTCATATATGATAAATATTAATAGAATAAAATATACATTAGTTTTAAAATTGAGCATTATATAGAAATATTTCGCAGAAACAACACAGTTGTTATTTAGTAATAAAATTTATTGACAGTTTTTTTTTATAGATGTTTATATTTTTTAACTTAATATTTCACTCATGTAAATTATAATAAAAAATAATGAAATAAATAATTGTATTGCGATAAAATAAAAAACATTTTTTTCCAATGTGTAATTTTGTTAATCTTAGAAAATATGAATAAAATAATTTTTAAAGAAATATTTTTTGTTTAGTAATTAATCAATTGTTGTTTAGTAATATAATTTATTTGTTTGTTAAATGTTTACTTTTTTACTAAGTATTTCAATCTTGTGCATTGTAATAAAAAATAAAATAAATAGTTGCATTAAAATAAAATAAAAAAACATTTTTTTCAGTATAATTTTGTTAATTTTAGAAAATAGGAATAAAAATAGTTAACAAATAAAAAAAAAAAAAAAAGAAATCAATTACCATATGTTAATTAAAAGTAATAAATTACTATATATTAGATATACTACCATATATATGAATATAAAAGATATCAATTAACATATATATATATATATAAATATGAACTATTCTATTTTAATGAAAAACTGATAAATATTTTAAAACTAATTTTATTTTAACGGTTATTAATTTGAGAAATTTTAATAAAGGTTTAATTAAAAACAACCCAACAATTATTTACAGATGTTTTTGAATAATCTTAAATATTTATTTATATTATAGGTATCTTTTCAATTTATAAAGATGAAGACTTTTGTAGCTGCAGTAAGTAAAACAAGATTTTTCTACTTGTTAACATACAATTTGTCTTGTAAATATATAAAATTTTTAGTTATAAAAACTTGCAATTTGAGTTACATATATTGTTGATGTTAAAAATCAAGGTATTAAATTTCATTTGAAAATCTATCAAAATTTCATAACATTAAAAAGTTTACAAGTCCTTTTCTATGATGAAATTTAAAATTCAAATCGAAATTTTCTTTCGGAAAAATTAAAAAAGAAGTAATGGAAATTTTGAATCCTGTGAGGTATGTGAAAATATTTTGCATAAGAACTAATTTAAAATGTAATTCTCAAATACAATTGAAAGCAACAATAAAAAAATTGACCTTCTTGAAAATAATTATGATTTAAATGTTGAAAGATGTAGATGCATCTTGTTTGCAGTTTGTTGCTTAAAATCTACTTAAAAATTTAATTTGGTTGGGCATATATAGAAAACTTTTAAAGTTATTCGTTTTTCAGAGAAAAATAGAGATTTTAATCGTAAAATGGAAGGCCGTAAGAATTTTCTTTAGCACAAAAACATCATTCTTTAAAATTTTCTGTATCGAAATATAGTAAATCACAGCAAAAAAAAATTTTTAATCACTTTATTCATTATTGAAGATCCTAACTAAATTTTTTTAAACTTTTCTTTGCATTTTTAAAAAAATAAGTATAAATTTTATGTAAAGTATTGTAATTTATATTATAAGCATTTTTGTCGTTATACTTCATATGTGTTCACAGTATATTCATATTTAAAAAAAAAAAATATTATAATTTCATATTTATTTCAAAATCTGATAATCTCAAACTGTTATAAAACTTATTTTAGTCGAACAAAAAATTTTTTCCATTAAATTTTAAAATTTCAATTACATTCTAGAAAATATTTCCTGTTTATAGAAATTTTTTATATCAAAATATAATAAATAACAGCAAAAGTTTTTTAATTACTTTATTTATTATTGCATGTCTTAACTAAAAATTCTTATATTTATTTATATTTAAAAAGAACACACTATACGACACTTTATATGAGAAAGGAGATTGCTTTAAAAATTTGTTTAAAAAAATATGCAACTGGAAAAAGAAAAAAAAAAAACAAGCACTTTTCTGAAAGTGATCCAGTATTTTAATTATGCAAATAACTTCCCTCACAAAATTAATTTTTTATTCAATACATAAAAAATTAAGCAAAATATTTATCTTTCCAGAAAATATGTTTGAAAGTTTTATTCTAAGGTTGAATTATATATATTAGATAGAAGAAAATTAAAATATAAAGGATGTTCCAATATTTTTTAAAGTAATTGTATTTGAGAAGTTTCTATACCGTATTTAAAAGTTTGAATCAGAAAAAATCAGGGCTTTGATTTATAACATAAGGCAATTATTAAAATATAAAACTTTGAATTAAGATATAATAAGATTAAGATATAGTTTAGATTATATATAAGATATATATTTATATATATATATATATATATATAAGATTAAGACAGTTTATTTTCATATATATATAAGATTAAAAAATTATTTTATAAATGCATAATGCAGTTTCCATTTATGAATTTTTATATATAATTAATTATTCAGTAATAAATATAATTCAATCTATTTTTTAAAGTATACAACAAAAAAATAGGTGGCTAAATAATTTAAACTGTATAATAAATAATGCCATTATTTTAAAAAACATGTTCATGGTTTTAATAAGGAAATTTTTTTATTCTTTAATGCATTTGCAATTAAATGTATTAAATAAGCCAAATTAAAAGAAATGTTTTCGATATCAGTAGCATTTAAATATGTTCTATCCCATTATATTAATTCAACCATAAATCATGTTTTATTAATTGTTATTAGTATGTATTAAGATGTATTTTCATTTCAGTTGCTTGCTTGCCTTTTGCCAGCAGTTTTATGCTGGGAATTCCCAGGATACCGTAAGTTCATTTGATAATGATAATGAGTTAGAATGTTTTAGTTTGGTATGGAAAATAAGATCGTATTTGGTTTATATTCATCATTATTGTGTGGAATTTTATTGCACTGGTCTATATAAAATAACGAGAAAAAAAAATAGTATTAAAACATAAGTATATGAAAATATTAAAATATTGAATTAATATATCTATTCTGAAAAATAAAACTGTTATTTTAATTACACAAGTAAGATAATCTTTGAGAATTTTATTGGGTGGACAATATATTTTTGTGTTCTTGAATGAGTTTTTTTTTTGTGTTTACTATAATTATTACATATATACAAAGATAATATAATAATAATGATACTAAACACACATTGTAAAAAAATATGTAAGACTAAAAATGAAATATAAAAAAAATTATATAAATATAAACGAAATAAAAAAATATTTATTTTACTAGTGCGATATTTGTTTCGCCACTCTTTCACTTAGCTTTGCAAAGAAAAAAAGAAAAACGATTCGCAGGTGTAAGTGCACCAAAAGAGCTAACAACTTCAACTAAGAGTCTGGTTTGCTCTGCTAGCAATCAACAATCAACTGTGAGTATCTAGGAACGGTCACCGCGTCACTGAGATCACTTAAAGTGAAACATATAACCTGTTATATTAGATGTTCCAAGATGTATGCAACATGATTTCGAAGAATATAATTAAATTATTCTTGCGAACTCATAACTGTAAATTCATAAATAAACAGGCAATATCTATCATATATTCGCAAGAATATTATTTTAAAAATCAAAGTTAATTTGTTTCTCATAATTTCGACAGTTAATTTTTGAATATATGGATGAACATATAATATATTTTTTTAATACATTAATTTTCACTACTTCGGCCCTTATAAAATAAATATATTTTGTAAAAGGGTGATAAATCTCACGAGCAGCAAAAAATATTCAAGGCGGCCACTCTTAGTTTAATCCATGCAATTAATGAACAATTAACATACAATACAAATCTATTTTAAATCTAAAGATAGATATTTTTAAATTATTTAAATTTACCTCTGATATATATAATAATCAATGGTAAATTTTTAAATATTCGAGCTATTAAATCAATTGATAAGTATTTTAAAGTTAAATGAAAGACCAAACAGTCTGCAATATTTTAACAAATTTCGTGACATACCATGAAGCCAACAGACATCTTAAAATAATAGCTGATCTTAATTCCATTTATCGATTTTTGTATTCCAGCATTAATCTAATATTTAAACGCAATTATTATTTTTATTTCTCTTAGCTCTATTCAAACTTCTTTTGCATATAAAAAAAAAACAGAATAAAAAAACATGATTAAATGAAGGCGAAATTTGTTTGAACAAGGTTTTGTTTCTTAAAAGCATAAGGATAAAGAATATAAAGGAAAATTCTGTAATGGTTTAAGGACAAAATGCGCGAGCTATCGATAATTTATTTTGTGTAGACAGAGAGAAAAAAATCTATATACTGTTAAAGCTAATGTAAACTTCTCTTTTATTTCGACACGCAATAATTTTTTTGTGACTTTTTTACAAGTAATTATCATAAATACTTAAACTGTCATCAAATGATAGGATTCATAGTTGCTTTTCCTTCTATAGTTTCATGAAAAAGATATAAAATTTTATTAAATCGAGTCAAAATCTTTATTTAAAAATCAAAAAAAGATTTATTTGGTGAATGTAACATAGAAAAATTTGAATTCGACAGGAATTTCAAAAAGCAACTTTATGAATTAATTATAATTTTTTTACATACCAAACTGTTTTTATGACTTTATTTGAAATTTAAATTGGCAATTGTATATATATATATATGTATATATATTTCTCAGTGTGTGTGTGTTCTTCTATACACCTCCTCAATTTACATCCAAATTTTATCAAAATGGGCAATGATACTTCCAATTTAAAACCTAAATCAACTAAGAAAATGTTAACAACAGAAATCTCCTCGGCAAATGTCAACTTATCATGTGTGAATATTCGAGAACGGATGTATAAACTCGGGAATAAAGCCAATGTTTAATAATGCACGAGATATATGAAATAAATGATTAGAATACAGAATGGGCAAATTCAATAGCCACATCACTATAGCAATGTTGAATAGATCAAAAACTTCATGAAGAACGAATTATTCAAAATCTCTAAACGGATATACAAAAGTAAGATAAATGTCATCGTAAATGAAGAATGAAGTATTCTAAATTCTACAAGAAATGTTATCACATTCAATAGCCAAAAAAATATATCAAACTTTGAAAATATTAGTCGTAAATGAAGAATGAAGCATTCCCAATTGTACAAGAAACACTATCACATTCAATAGTCAAAAGAATATTTCAAAGTTTGAAAATTCTAGGCATAAATGAAAAAGAATGAAGTATTCCAAATACAATAAGAAGAACTATACAGCTCCATAAGCACGGGAAAATGTCAAAAGTGATAAATGTGAAACTTCAAGAAGAAGGAATTGATCAACACACTGCGAGTACTTATAGCCATTCGATATACAAATGTGCTTCAAAACCATATCACAAAACACTTCAAACAAAAGCCAAATTCTCCAGAAAATTCCTTAAGACTAACGTTATTCATAAAGCATTTCAACAGTTACGGGGCCCATTTTCCAAAAAATCTGAAATGAAGTTTATTTTCATGGCCCTCATTTTGGGATAACGTCACGGACCCCCAACTAGAACAACATCATGTTCACACATGATAATAATTCTGAAATTGGATCAATAGTAGTAGTTTAAAAAATAAATATTACCCCCAATTTGAAATAAAATGGGTTTAACAGTTGACGTTATTTTTACGCTGTCTACGCGAAATAGATGCTAGATGCACAAATGACCATAAAACGACAAACCAAAACCAAACCGGGGGGGTAGGGGGAGCATTCAAATCTGTATGAAACAAAGCTCTTTCATTGGTCGAGAAGGTGGGAGGAATGAACATCTCAGATGGTCCTCTCAAAAGTATTCTTTAAAAAGCTGTGTCAGCAAATTATGTGTGCAAACATGTATTGGAAAACTTTGGTAAAGCTGAATTTGTTATATATCTGACTGTTTAGTGGTAATCGATCTTAGATAAAAATATCCGACATTGAAAAAGAAATAATTAATAATTATAAAAGATACTAAAAATGAAAAGAAATTGTAAAGTAATTCACCCTTCATATTGCATGTTGTATATTCGTTTAATGCAGTATCACAAGATAAAGCACGATTTTAAATTTGAAAGTTAAAACCAAAATTACAATTAAGATTAAAATATTTGCAAAAGAAAAAGTAAGATAAAAAAAAGTTTAAAAAAATGTGAAACGATAATCATGATATTAATACTTCAGAAATCCTCTAAAATACTCAATCTTCTAAAATACTTCAAAAAAGTGTATATTTATAAATAAGCTTTCAGATATTCATTGAAAAAGAAAGATTTATGGTAAAGAGATAGTAGTAACATCAAATTGAGGGAAATTCCACTTTACAGAATTTTTGGACGTCCAAACGAACAGAAATTTTCGATTCAACTTTTAACCTTAGGTTCATGTTTTAACATTTCTCTTTTCCGATACCAATGTCCTATGTAGGGGTCCGATGATTGACTAGTGCTCCAGCGTTCGGTACCGCCTGTTTTGGGTTCCAGTCCATTGCCATGAATATTTGTAGTGGTTCGAAATCCACTTTAAGACGTAGGTTCCGGTCTAATATGACTGTAGATGTAGGGACTGACAATCCTACCCGGTAAAAGTCAGCGTCACGGAGCCAAGTGAGACGTATACCTGCGGGGGGCTCCATCACAACAGAAGCTGTCCCCTTTTCCCTTTAACCATGGACCACAAGGGTTCGTGGACTTGATCTAGATGTTGTTATCTACGAAGTGGGATAAGAAACAACAGCACAGAGCATTCCCTGTATACCAAGTCGTTATAGCTAAAAACTGAAATTTGAATGATTTGAATTTTATAATAAAAATATGCAGTTTAAAATAATGATAAATTACTGTCTTTGATGAATGCAATTATTAGCTAGTGTCTGCCTTTTGCAAGCATAAAAAAACATATACTTGTTAAAATATTACTTGTAAGGATATTTAACTGCATAAAGTACATCTAACGAAGGGAAACTTTCTGGTAATGTTTATTAATGATGAAGTTGAAGATTATTGGAGCTCACTGACCCCGTCAGCATCATCTCCAGGGGTGACAAACATAAAAGAATGAAAACATTGGCAATGCCCAAAGATTAATGGAAATCGTGAGTCCAACACTTCAAAAATTGAATTTAGGTAGGGTAGGTTAGGTTAGGTAGATTCATACAGAACCGCGAAAAGTCCAAATAATGTTAAATACGCCAGCATCATGGTTTTGATATTGGTGTATTCAATGATAAGACTAAAGACTTTTGTGTATTTAAATTAATTCCTCCAAATGATCATTTTGATTTCTACGACAGCTGGTGTCGACTGTCCAACTGCCAGAGAAAAAATGGCCGTGGAGGACCCAGAACACAGGTGGATGATGCCCAAGTGCAATGCTGACGGAACATTCCAGGACATGCAGTGCTACGATCAGTATCCTGGTGTCCCCGACACCTGCATGTGCGTCGCTTTGGATGGATCTCCTCTCACTCTGCCAGGTTTCGGCCTGGATGTCAAGACCTGCGTTTGCTTCTTAGAGCAGTACAAGATCTTTGAGCACGGTGAGTGGTGGAGGGTTTTTAATTCGTTTTGTCTATTGGAATGCAAAAAGATTCGATAACTGTCAATTCCATTTATCATGAAGAAAGTTAAATTAGACATTTTTTTTTTAAATTTACGTATTTTTTTTGTAACATGTTTGTTTCTGTAGTTTGATGAAATTGTTTGATGAAATTATGATTTCAGATCTAAATATTTTAATAATTCTCTTAAACATCAGAGGGAACTAGGCTATTTAATATTTTGCATAATTTAAATTATATTTTGTATTTTTAAGTAAAGATGGTAATCAATAATTTCGCATTTCAATCCTTGAAAATTATTTTCGATTGCCTAGAAATATTGTTTTCACCATCATTTGCATAATTTCATTCGAGACATTTAATAATATTACATATTGACAAATAAAAATAATTCGTCTGATGGAAGATACTATATTTCTCCTTAGGATCGCGATGCAAATCTTTGAAAACCAGTTGCGGTATTTACAAAGCGTAATTGTATATTAACCAAAATATAGCTAGTCAGGAAGAATAGTTATTTGACTTTTAAATATTAAGTTTGAATGTGGGATTGACAACTATCGAGTAAATAATTTTTTTACGTACATATATTGTTATTGTTGCTGTCGTATCCCCTGAAGAAGACAAGGAAATCGAATATCTTGGTGCTTCCGAATAATATTGGTCATGTTGATTACCAGCTCGAATATAAATCTTCTTCCGAGGGATGGTCCAGATAATGCATGGCGGTTGCAACAGCTGGACAAGTCAAAGACATGATGAGGAGTAAACTCGACATCAAGGTAGTTGCCACATTTTTGGTAATTTTAATGCCATCAGCAGAAATGTTCATACGTTTGTAGTGATTCATCCTTAATCTTGTAAGAGTTGTAGCTGTTTTACTGCCGACATTTAGTTCTGTAATATGGTATTAAGTTTTGATTTTAGAAGACATCATGAGTTTAGATTTTGCCAAGCCATTTGCATCTACAAGGGATATAGGCAGTCTGATCCATACTTTTGGCATATACACGTACTGTAATATTTAATTAATAATTAATTTATGATATATGTATTGTAAATTTTAATTAATAATTAATTTACAATACATTGTAAGGTTTAAATAAACTTATATAAATGCAAGCCATTCTTTCCATGCTTTTAATAACTTGTATGCTTTTAATAACTTTGCATTTTTCATTTGAGGATTTATGGTAATTTTTGATTGGTAATTCATAGCTCTTAATTTGAGGATTCATGATATTTTTAATTGTGGATTTTATGATGTACTGACATGATGAGAAAAACAAGCTCAATATCAGGGCAGTTGCCACATTTTTGGTATTTTTAATACCACCAGCGGAAATTTTTCATATTTTCGTGATGCTTCATCCTTAATTTTGTGAGAGCTAAAAAACATAGATATTGTAAGGTTTAAGTAAACTTATATAAATATTATGTTTCAAACAATGCTTTCCATGTTTTAAATAACTTGTAGTTTATCAAAAGATTTTAAGTTATGATATTATGAGATTTTATTTTTGAGGATTCATGGTATTTTTGATTGGTGATTCATAGTACTTCTTAATTGCGGGTCATGATATTTTTAATTGTGCATTTATGATGTGCTAGTAGACAACTTTATGATGAATTAATTGAGTTTCCTCGTTCCTTGCAGACCACGATGCTGAATTGCCAAAATGCGAGAAAGATGGTTCCTTCGCCCCTCTCCAGTGCAGTGATGTCAGCAAGGAGTGCTGGTGTGTGGACAAAAACGGAAATATCGTGGTGCCACCTTCCAAGGATGTACACTCGTGCGACAACGACATCCACAAGCTGTACTTTTAAACCAGACAGCTAGCAATGGTTTCAATAAAATATTTTTAAAACCTTTGTGTTTGTTTAGAGAAATCTAGCTTTAGTTCTCGTTGCTTAGGCATTCCTACATATACACGGCATCCAAATACTCTAAAATACGACACATTCGGCTTAAGGCCAAAATAAAGGTTCATATGAAGATTTTTGATTTAAATTTATGGCAGATTCTGTTTATAACATAAGAAAACATACCAATGCCTTTTACTCAAAACATTTATCAACACTGCTATTATTAAGCATAGCTTTTACGCAATCAGTTAAATTAAAACATTCACTGGAGCAAAATGATGTATCCGAACAAGTATTTGTTTTTCACAATTAATTCTCTGATCATTTAAGAATTTTTGAAAATTTATTGTGACAAATTCCGTACCATTATCACAACGCACACTAATTATTTTACGATTCAAGACACGTTCAGCATTAGCTTGAAAAGTTTTAAAATACTCAAAAACTGGGGATTTTTCTTTAAGGGAAAAACAGATCACCATTCTGGAAAAATTATCAGTAATCGACAACAAATATTTGGCTCCACCACGAGATTCTACTGGTAATGGACCACATAACAATTGTAATGGTTTAGTACTTGTTATTCGATCGATAGGTTTAAACGAAATTTGTTTAGATTTAGCTAATTTACAGTTTTCACAATTTAATTTCTCATTTTTAAAATTTGATAAACCATTTACAGTAGAAACTTCGCTGGTATTAATCAAAGAATCAAAATTTACGTGATAAAATCTTTTATGCTAAAGCCTACCATCTCGAGAACGATGTGTGTTTATCTCTTTACATATGAAATTTCAGCATTTTTATATAAATTTTTAAAGTCATATTCAGGTTTTAAGAAATAGAAACAGTTGCATCTTTTAGCAAAAAATGACATTGCCGTCTGGTGCAAAGAATCATAGGGTTCCATCTGAACATTTGAAAGTACATTTTAATTGTTCGAGAATAGAAGCTCCATAATAAATTGAGTCTCAATTTAGAAGAATACATTACATTTTCTAAAATAATATAATTATTTGTGCATATTTACAGCACATTTACATAAAATTTCACTGTACCAATACCTTCTATAGGATTTTCTAAACCACCAACTGCTAAAAAGACATAGATTTACCAACAGTACTTTGTAGATCAATAAACAAATTAGCATTGTTATAAAAATGTTGGGTAGCTTCAGTATCAATAATCCAATTAAATTTATCAGTTAATTCATTTATATTAATTTCTGTAATTAAACTTTCATGTTTATCACGGTTATTAAATCTATACTCATTATTGCCCTTTACATTAAAGGCATTTAACTTTAAAGAATTAGAGTTAAGATATTTACAATTCAATTTTAAATTAGCCAACTTTTACACACATAACAAGGTCATATTTCTTTTTTTTAAATTTAGATTTAGGTTTATTCTTGCAATCATAAACTCTTGAGTTATCATAAACTTTGTTAATTTTATGGTTAACTACAAAAGGAATCAACACTATTATCTATTTCAACTTTATTCATATCAGCTTTTTAAGTTGTCTAATCCTGTTTTCCTCTCCAATTAATTCATTTAAATTTTATCCAACTTTAAAATCTTTATCAGGCCATCTATACAAAATTTGTACTATACCTTGAAAGTCAGGTGGGAGTATCCTTATCGATTGAAACGCAGGATACATATCTTCGAGAGGATGTCCAGCATCTATCAAACGCTTGAAATGCTTACAAATTCTTGCTATGAACATAGAAACAGTGTCCTTCTTGGTATCAAATTTTATTTGGAAAACTCGTCCAATAGGCGAATCACAGAAGCTCTCGACTTCGGCTCAAATTGTTCTTGAAGTGACTTCCACGCTTCAGATGCATCGTTTAAGCTTGACAATAAAGTCTTGTGCTGATCATGCACGCCGTAGTAAATAGTAGAAAATGCACTAACTTGTCGTTGTTTATATTCCGATCTTTCACGACGATTCGGGGTCCTCTCTAATTCAATTCCTCCTATTAGCTCACACTCTCCCTATATATATATCTTGTTCAAATTTTTGAATCGTTCATAAAATACTTTTTATTCATCCACCTCAAGTTCAAATGCATTTTTTGAACTTGTAGTGGTTGACACTTGATGTTAATACAGTTTTTTCAAATATTAATTCAGTAATTAAATTTAATTGATTAATTTCAGTTTTTTTTAGGTTTAAGTTGCATATATTTACCAATACGTGGCGCCAGATAAACTTAGAAAAATGTATGCAAATTATTTATAAAGGGCTTTCTGCAATTTAGTGGGAAAAAAAAAAGTAGAATTGACTTTAAAAATTTTTTTTAATATTATTTCGGCTCACTTCCATCGATAAAGGACCAACAACCACGGTCCATCTGTAGAAACCTCATATTTTCTTCCCAGGTGCTCCAATTTTTTGGTTGAGCAAGGAAAACGCTCCGTTCCAATAGGATCCATATCAGGTAAAAAGTCAAATCTGACTAGTCACAAATCTCAAATTATAATCCAACTACTTTACTCTACTGAGCGGGTTGGGCCCATAACCACGGTCGGAAAATTTAGCTAAGTGCCGTGGTGTAGAATATAGAAGAAGCAAAAATCACTACATTTTAATTAATTTAAGAAAGTAAATTTTATTATAGATAAAGAAAAAAAGTAAAACTTTACAAAACCATACTTTTGATTTTAACTTAATTATGATCAAATCATGTTGCCTGCATCCAGTTGCCCATCAAGACGACAATAGGTTGATTGGTTGGTTGATGTATTCTTTTTGAGCTATTTAGTCGCTGGGGGCTCCAACTCCGATAGGACAGGGTAAATACAGTTGAAACAATGAAAATTTCCCAGAATATATTTATAAATATAATTAAAAAAATTAACTGACAATAATAAACAAATTAAAATAAAAATAGTAATTAAACTAAAATTTTGCGTGGACGTTTTAAATCATTATTGGGAATGTAAGAGTCAATCTCCTGGACTGCAGTATTTTCATGATTAACAAGCGTGTCAAAAAATTTAACAGTGATGTATTTAAGAAAATCTTTTAAGGAAGGAATGTTAATAGCTTTATAGATATCAGAAGTGCGCATAAACCATTTAGCAGATGTCATTTGGCGGATAGTGATATTTTTGTAACGTCTCAAGTGTTTTTAAATTAGATTTAGCTGCATAGGATCAGACTGGGCAAGCGTATGTGAGAATTGGGCGAAGCATAGCCGTATAAAGAAGAATTTTGTTATCTCTGGCCATGGTAGAATTTCTATTTATAAGTGGGTAGAGTTTTCTGAAGGCAAAACGAAATTTAGTTTTGGTGTGCAGGAAATGTTGTTTCCAAGTTAAATGCTGATCCAGTATAACTCCTAAATATTTAGTTTGACTTTATTCCAAGGGATAATAGTATTTTGGATCTTAATCACGGGTTTTTTAAGTTTATTTGCAATAGAGAATAAAACAGCTTCATGTCTTATCTATGTTTAAAGAAATTTTCAATTTAATGAACCAGTTATTGTGAATTTTAAGGTGATTAGTAAGGGTGATAACTAAGAATTTATTGCTTTATTTTTGCAAAGGATTGCAATATCATCAGCGTAGATAGCTTAGTTAAGAGCTTAGGATTAGTTGGGATATCAGCAATAAAAATAGAAAACTCAAGAAAGAAAGAATACAATACTTGATGGATTTTTACATCCGTGCCCGAAGTCAAGACCCATTATATGCCCTCAGCATATGACGTCGGACTCGGATGTAAAACGAAAGTAAAATATTTGCATGATTTCCAATACTTTGGGCAACACCGCCTTTCCAGGATGCTCACTCGTGCGACATCAGACATCCACAAGCTGTACTTTTAAATCAGACAGCTAACAATGGTTTCAATAAAATATTTTTAAAACATTTGTGTTTCTTTAGAGTCTGAACGATGAATCAGTATATTTTGTACGATTTTATTATTTTATATACACTGAAGAGACAAAAGTCATGGGATAGCAATATGCAAATTTTCAGATGGCAGTAGCATCGCGTAGAACAGGTATAAATGCGCAGTGCTTTCGCAGAGCTTTCATTTCTGTTCAAGTTATTCATGTGAAGACGTTTTGACGTGATGATGACCGCACGACGGGAATTAACAGACTTTGAACGCGGAATGTTAGTTGAGCTAGACACATGGGTCATGCCATTTCGGAAATCGTTAGGAATTCAACATTCCCAGATCCACTGTGTCAAGAGTGTGCCGAGAGTATGAAATTTCAGGCATAACATCCCACCATGGACAGCGCAGTGGTCGACCGCCTGCACTTGACGACCGAGACCGGCGACGTCTGCAAAGAGTCGTAAATTCTAACAGACAAGTAACACTGCGTCAAATAACCGCAGAAATCAATGTGGGACGTACAAGGGACTTCTGTTAGAACTGTGCGGAGAAATTTGGCTTTCTTGGGCTATTCCAGCAGAAGACCGACTCGAGTCCGACGATACTGACAGAACGACAACGCTTGCAGCGACTTCTTTCACGTGAGCATATCGGTTGGTCCCTAGATGAATGGAAAACCGTGGCCTGGTCCGATGAGTCACGATTTCAGTTGGCAAGAGCTGATGGTAGGGTTCGAGTGTGGCGCAGACCCCACGAAGCCATGGACCCAAACTGTCAGCAAGGCACTGTTCAAGCTGGTGGTGGCTCCGTAATGGTGTGGGCTGTTTTTTTCATGGCATGGACTTGGTCCTCTGGTGCGACTGGACCGAACATTGACTGAAATGCTTATGTTCAGCTACTTGGAGATCACTTGCAGCTATTCATGGATTCATGTACCCAAACAACGATGGAATTTTATGGATGACAATGCGCCATGTCACCGGGCCACAACTGTTCGCGATTGGTTTGAAGAACATTCTGGACAATTCCAACGAATGATCTGGCCACCTAGATCGCCCGACATGAATCCCATCGAGCATTTATGGGACATCATCGAGAGGTCTGTTCGTGCCCAAAATCCTGCACCATCAACGCTTTCACAATTATGGACGTCTATCGAGACAGCATGGCTCAATATTCCTGCAGAAGACTTCCAACGACTTGTTGAGTCCATGCCACGTCGAGTTGCTGCACTTCGCCGGGCGAAAGGAGGGCCGACACGATATTAAGAGGTATCCCATGACTTTTGTCACTTCAGTGTATTAGTATATAATATGCAATGCCGTACATATAAATTTCCGTTTCCATTTGTTTAAGCTTAAGGTACACTTCCTTATAGGTAAACACAAACTCCACTACAATTCTTTACCAGAACAAGAAATATAAAAAAAATTTAAAGTCAATTCCTACTTCTTTTCACCTCTATTTCTCCTTCTTTCCTACTTCTATTGCAGAAAGTAGTTTATAAATAATTTTCATTCATTTTTTAAAGTTTATCTGGCGCCATCTATTGGTATATATATGCAACTTAAATCGAAAAAAAACCTAAAATTAATTAATTAAATTTAATTAATGAATTAATAGTTGGAAAAACTGTGTTAACATCCAGTGTCATCCAGTACAAGTTAAAAAAAAAATGTATTCGCACTTGAGTGGATGAATAAAAGTATTTTATGAACGATTGAAAATTTGAAGAAGACATATATAGGGAAAGGGTGAGCAGCTAATAGAAGGAATTGAAAAATATAAGCTCTACTATATATTAAATATAAGTTAAAATTTGTATTTTTTTGCTGCCACCCTCCAAGAATGTGCACCCGTGCGACCACAACATCAGACATCCACAAGCTGTACTTTTAAACTAAACAGCTAACAATGGTTTCAATAAAATATTTTTTAAATCCTTGTGTTTCTTTAGAGTCTGAAAGATCGATCACTATTTTGTATTTTATTTTTAGTTATTTTATTTATTTGTACATATATATTTTTAGCAATATACATACATATGAATTTTTATTTCATTTGTTTAGTTTCCAAAAAATACACTTCATTATAGGTAAATACTAACTCTACTACTGTCTATTGCAACAAAAATATGAATTTTCTATCTATAACATTGGGAATAAAACAACAGTTCAAGCCATGAGTTTTAGACATTTGCAATGCGTTTATTGATCACTTTAAATTCACAAATTTTACAGTATTGTGAAATATACAAAAGGCAATGTGAGCGCTCTGCAGGGTTATGGGCATTGCAGATTCATGTTCGATATTTCCTGAACTGTCGTTCGCCCTGTTTTAGGATCAACGCAGCGGCACTTCTGAGTGGTAGGGCAACATTGCTTCTTCTCGAACGTTCCGCTTGAATTGCACACTGGAATCTCACAAGTTGATTTTCCTGCAAAAAAATTTCACATTAATAAAATTAGTAATATTTGAATATTTACTCATTTATATCAAATCTTTTAATGTTTCATTCAAAGTACCCGTTCGTCTCTAACTATCGATGTCTAATTTAATTAATAAGAGATATCGGGAATTTTCAAGAAAATTAATATAAATTTATATTAAATGGTTTAACAAGATTGTTATGGCCAAATCGTAAAATAGAGGCGTAGGAATTTGGTGACTTTTTTGTGGCACCAATTGGACGATGAGTCTCCAAATGTACTAACCCAGTTTTTTGGTACGGTTTGCAATCCACTTTACTTACAGTAGCAACTCTCTACTTGGCGCACTTTGGCGAAATGATTTTTTGGCGCCAAATCCCAGCGGCCCCTATTCTGCGATTTTACCGCTTTTATATATTTAGTCTTAAATGCATTATTTAGTCGTAAATATAAAATAGGGAAAAGCAATTTGCATTAAATTCTTATGTACATAATATGAACTTGAAAGAATAATAAATGGGTGTCTTGAAAACACAAACAAGCCCGATTCATGCTGTACAACTTCTTTAAATTCGTATAGTATTGACCTGGAGAGGCAAGAGAATGACTAATTAAATAAATAAGCAGAATATAATGCATTTGAAATTTCACTAAAAGTGGAAATTGTTATATCATGTCTAGTGAAATATAAAAAAACACAATATTTATTGAATTCACAACTAATATAGTAATTTCCCCAGATAGCAAAAAATTCTAAAAAATATAAGTTGGTTGGTTGGTATGATTCAATGGCAAAAGGACCAGTTTTGGCCACACTGCAACAAACGATGTTTGTAAAAATCGTACTAAATTGTGGGCTTGATGGTCGAGTAACTAGCGCTCTGGGGCCGCTGACACAGGTTTCGGTCCCGAGTCCCGGTGATGAAAATAAATGCTTGCAGTGGTTCGAAATTCATTTTAAACCATAGCTCCGGGTCTAGTAAGACTATATAGCATTTGGCGATCCTACCCCTTAAAAAGAATTGTTTAGAAATCTGCCAATAAGCAGACTGCCATGGCCCACCAAAGAGCTATTGTACAATGAAGAAGATGAAATTAAAATCCAATCAAATTACAATAAATAAATAATAACACAAATAACAAGAGAAATTAGAGAGTAAATGCAAGAACAAATATTCAAAACATTAAAATAAAATAATGCAAAAATAAGCACTGAATGGATAAAAAGATGCACAAGAAATTACTTTCAAACGACTTATATGAAAGCAAAATAAGATCTGTATTCTTGGATATGGAAAAGAAAATAAGAAGAGATCAAAAGTATGAAGACACTGGGTCGCTTCAAGAACATGGCACATCTAAAAGAGATGTTGAAGGTTCAAAGATTATATGATTGTCAACATTTTCATCAGGCTGTTCCGAAACTCTTAATCTCATTAACTTTATTAATTACTTCCCCTGATTATCTAAACTATGTAAAGTCCTCTTACCGCTGATAACAGCAACGTTTTTGGCCAAGAGACATTCGCAGGATTTGATCTTGTTTGAAGCCTGGCTGACTCTGTCTGTCTGGTTGTAGCAGGAGCACCATTTGGGTGTCTGGACGGTGCACTGCAAGGGGAAGTAGTGGCCGTCGTTGTCGCATTTAATGTCCCACTGCAAAGGGCCGTTTCCTCCGGCGTTCTGTGCGTGGGTCTGGCAGGTCGTCTCTTCACGGATGTTCCTGCAAGAGAAGCGAAAAATCATATTATTTTGAAGCTATAGAATCCTATGAACAAACGGAAACACTTTTTTCAATCACATCAGTTTATTAATACGATACTACTCCTACTCCTACACCGCAGCACATCATTGCGCTTAGAACTGAGTTGCTCCTTTTCAGTTTCGGAATGATATGGGGGAGAAGAAGTCTGATTGGGCTCTGTGATGCTCTACGATCATATGAGACCGGGACCTACGGCTTAAAGTGGATTCCGAACCACTACAAACATTCGTCGCACCGCCACGATGCAATTTATCCTATTTGAACCCGATACCTGTGGTACCAAGCGTCAGAGCTCTTGCCACTCGGCCATCAGGCCCTATTAATACGATAGAAAAGCTTTAAGTTTATTAAACAAAACCAAAACACTCGATTTATTAAATGGGTTTTTTTTAAAGCTCTGGTTTATCCTGATGGCCGAGTGACTAGAGCTCTGACGCACGGGGCCACAGGCTTCGGGCTCTAGTCCAGGCTGTGCTATGAATGCTTGTAATGGTTCGGAATCCACCTTAAAACGTAGGTCTCGGTCTAATATGACTACTGCTATTACACCACTCCACACCACATCACTGTGCCTAGAGCGGAGTTGCCCATATTTAGTTTGGGAATGATGAGGATGAGAAGTCTGGCTGGGCTCTATGGCACTCTACAGTCATATGAGACCGGAACCTACTGCTTAAAGTGGATTCCGAACCACTTCAAACAATCATGGCACTACCGGGACTCGCACCTAAAACCTATATCACCGAGCGCCAGAGCGCTTGACATTCGGCATTCAAGCGCCCTGTCTAATATGACAGTAGAGCGTTTTGCGTAGTGTTTTCAACCCTACCAGAAGTCTGAAAGGGTTTTGTGACGCTCTACAGTCATATGAGACCAGGTCCTACTGCTTAAATTGGATACCGAACCACTACAAACATACAAATTAATAAGAAAACAAGTTTATTTTTCTACTTACTCGAAAGGGCACAACCAAACAGGATAGTAAAAATAACCTAAAAAATAAAAATAACAGCAAATTATTTGAATGCAAAATAATTATTTTAATTATATTTATTTGATAAAATTTCTTAATTCATAAAAACAATAACTATAATAGTAAATCAATGCATGCACATGTATGAATATTTCTTTCATAATAAATTGCAAAATAATTTATTCTGCATTTTTATTGTTGTTGTCGTATCCCCTGAAGAGTAACAAGGGAATCAAATATCGTGGTGCTCCCTAATAATATTGTATTAGTATGTTGTTTGCCAGCTCGGAGTATAAATCCTCTTCCGAGGGAGGGTCCAGACAATGTATGGCGACTGCAATCAAAGACATGATGAGGAATAAGCTCATCAAGGCAGTTGCGATATTTTTGGTATTTTTTAACGCCTTCAGCAGAAATTTTCTTATTTTAGTAGTGCTTCATCCTTAATTTTGTGAGAGTAGTA
Organism: Caerostris extrusa; assembly: GCA_021605095.1. Classification (NCBI taxonomy): domain Eukaryota; kingdom Metazoa; phylum Arthropoda; class Arachnida; order Araneae; family Araneidae; genus Caerostris; species Caerostris extrusa. Next base: position 57,012 of record BPLR01013253.1, on the reverse strand, counting down.
GACGTTTTTCTGTCGACATTTAATTCTGTAATTTGATATTTAGTTTTGATGTTAGAAGGAATTATAAGTTTTAGATTTTGCCAAGCAATTTGCTACGGCAAGGGAAGTAGGAATGACAGTCGTATCCAAACTTCTGGCATATACGGTTTAATTAATAATTAAGTTACATTACATGTATTGTAAGGTTTAAGTAAACTTATATAAACATTATGTTTCAAACAATGCTTTTTATGCTTTTAATAACTTGTAGTGTATCAAAGATTTTAAGTTACGATATTGTGACATTTTTATTTGAGGATACATGTTTTTTTTTTTTTTTTTTTTTTTTTTGATTGGGGATTTATAGTATTTTTTGATTGGGGATTCACGGTATTTTTAATTATGGATTTACGATGTGCTGACATGATGAGGAATAAACTCAATATCAGGGCAGTTGCCACATTTTTTGGTATTTTTTAACGTCATCAGCAGAAATTTTCATACTTTCATGTTGCTTCATCCATTATTTTGTGAGAGTAGTGGCTGTTCTACTGTCGATGTTTAGTAATTTGATGCTCTGCAACTTGATATTTAGTTTTGATCTTAGGAGGAATCATAAGTTTTGATTTTGCTAAAGCATTTGCACCTATAAGGGAATGAGGAATGGCAGTCTGATGCTGGCTTCTGGCATTCTTCGTCAAAGAGATTTCTACATTTGTTCTTAAATATAAATACGATTTAGATGGGATTAGAAGTTTCAATATTGTCAAATTATTTAAGAAAATTAAAATTGCGCAAAATACTAATATGAATAAATGTTTATGTGAAAATTATTATTAGGTCATAATTTGTTTTATAGATTTATCAAACTGGTTAAAATCATTGAAGAAAATTTGAGATAATATTCAACTACGTGACTGCTTTAATATGCTGTTATGTCAACACGTTGTGAAAATTCACTGTCCACAATATAATTTTAACTTATAATTATTATAATCAAATGTTTATAATTGTCTTGAATTGAAATTCTAAAAGGATTTATGAAAATAAATTTTTAATTTAAAAGCAAAGAAGGTCTATTTTTGTTGTAGTTTCCCATGATACTGTTTTTATATTTGTGTTAATTTTTTTATGAATTTACTTAAATTCCTTTTTTAAATTAAATAGCTCTTTAAAAGTACTTTAATTATAATTTAATAATATCACTGTTTTTTACTATTAAATAGAGTTGCTATTACAAACCTTGCAGATATCCTATGCCCATTTTTTTTTTGGTATCAAACAAAAATTTATAAGCAAATGAAACATAATTAATTTGTAATATGATGAAGTATTACATTCAAAAATACAAATAATTAATGACGTTTAATAACAAAGTTCAAGTAATTGATTAAACGTTATTAATTAAACGTTAACATTAATTAATAGCGTTTAATCAATAGCGTTTTTAAATAATAAAAATAAAATAAAATAATTCAAGGAAAAATTCCAGACAATCAATATATACACTTACTACTTTGGTGAACATATTGCTTCGTTAATTCTTTTTAAACGTCTAATATCTGTTGAAGAATTCTAAAAAAAATGTTTTTAATTATAATTTTAAAGAAAACTTTTTCAGAAAAAAATTAAACAAATTATGCTGAAATAAAAATCAAATCAAATACTAAATATTTGTTTTATGAATATGTACAAACAGTTCATACTTTTTAAAACCTATTTTTAAAATTAATATAATCTTTAAATAGAGGCGTACGATAATTATATTTTCAGTTGGCATAATTTGATATGTTTCTGAAATATAAAAAAAAATTTATTTCTATTAGGAGCTAAATTTCTCTAGAAAGGAAATTAAGTTAAATCAAACAATTTTTATAATTTTTTTTGTGGCATAATGGTAGGCTTCGCATTCTATTTTTTTGCAAACATATAGATGGGCGAGATGGCGTGGATATTACCTTTCTAGGCGACATTTAGGAGCAATTGCTCCACAATTGCGTGCCGTATGTGAGAATACACAGAAGAACTCATAAAATAAAAAATATACTCGTAGTAATAAAAAATATGCTATATTTAACATAATTACTTTTCATAAAAGATTTCTTATTTTCTACCACTCCATTGGAAATAAATCATTAGACGTAAATATTTTTAAGGAACTTTACATTTTTAAAATTGAGGAAACTTACCTCAAGAGTTTTTAATGCTTTTCATGATTAATTTTAGATAATCGCAATAATAATTATCGTACATTTAAAGAACTAATTATCGTTAATGGACATTAGAATTTTAACTTGATGGACGTTTCTATTATTCATTTTATTCCTTTTCATTAATTTTTTAGATTATTTTGCAAAAAATATTGCTTTTTAATTTGATAAACTATCTGGCTTTTTAAAAACATTATCGGTAAGACAGCAATTTAAGCACACAAATACCTGAGTAATATCAAACTAACTTGCTTGGTGTTGTCTTAATTTTTATTTCAAATTAGTTTATATCATAACGAAATCATATCATCAACTAACGAATAAAGAGTAATAATAATTGATGACATTTTATGAATTTTTAAAAAAATATAAAGAACGAATAAATTTTGAGAGAAATTGTTGAAAAAGAAATAAAAAAAATGATAATTCAGTATTCGCCGACCTACGAAAGTTGAATTAAAACAGTATGTAATATTATGCTACTAGTATTTTTTACCAATAATATATGATATCTTTTTTGCAATACTTTGTCATTTTATGTAATCTTTGAAAATAACTAATGAAAAATGACTTAAAATGCTGATAACGCGGGAAAAAAAATCCCTTAAGTTAGAAAAAATAATCCACAATTTTAAATGGAATGCATGTTATTTATAGGTATTAAATTCAAGTTGCATTATGCATGTTATTTATAGATATTAATTCAAGTTGCATTATGGATGTTATTTATAGGTATACGCTGCGAATTATAGGAGGATAAAATAATGCCACATAAAAATAAAGAAGAAAATTTATCTATTTATTGTTATTTATTCTTTTTTGATCTATTCTTTTCTATCTATTCTACATTTAATACCAGAATTTGAGAGTAATTATTAATAAACATTAATTAAAATTAATTAAGTAAAATTAATTATAAAATAACTATTAGCAATCATTAATTAACACAGATCTATCATAGTTCTATAATTAATTTTGATCACACGAATACAAAAATATACATTGGATAATTCTAATTTCAAACTAAGATATAAGTCAAAGAATACTCACCGGTTTAAGTTGTTTGTAACTTTGTCTGGTGCCTTGCAGACTGTTCTCTTTTAAAGGCTGTTTGTTTAGACGGTTTTCCGGTCACTTCTGATAGGAGATAAGGAGATAAAGACATCTCAAGAGGGTCATTCATCGTCGAATCGATATTTCTTACTACAAAGACCAACGTCAATACGGCGTTCCTCGAGTACAGGAATTTATTATGGGATTACCCTTTGATATTTCTTAGCGGTTATTTTTCTTGGTATAAGTAAACACATAATATTATTCGAAATCATATATAATTTTCCATGAAGTATTTTGTGGTTTATGTGGGCGAAAATTTTGAGAAATGTTTTTCTTTTTTTTTTCTTGCAATTGATAATTTTATGGCGTGGTTTGAATTCAAGGTAATAAAAAATGATTATGATGACAATTAATTATCATTTTTTATTTTTTTTTACTTTACAAGTGAATTACTATTATTATTCATTATTTTAGAATTTCAGATTTAAAAGAAATGGACAAATTAATTTTATTAATATTTAAAAAAAAATATTATAATTTTAATTAAATTTTTCCGTTATTTTTGTTTATGAAGGTACGTTAATTTCTATGAATTTGTTTTAGCGATATGAAATTGTAAAATAGTTATCAAACCGAAATTTACTTACAGTTTCATTCCTTACTAAACGATTAAATATTTAAACCGTAAACATTAAAATAAAACCAATTAAAAATTAATTTTTAATTTAAATGAATTAAAAAATTAGATTAATTTGGAATAATTGGAATAAATTATTTTAATTTTTATTATTTAATTAGAATTAACTATAATTATTAATTCTGAAATTAATTTCTAAACTAATTATTTAATTGTAAAATTAATTTCTAAGTTGATTACTTAATTCTAAACTTAATCACAATAAACTTAATAAAGTGTGCACAAGATGACCGTAGAGCGACAAAAAAAAAAAAAAAAAAAAAAAAAAAAAACCTTTCTATTTCAAATATCCATCTGAATTAAAATATCTATCTTAGAGAAAATAGCTGTCTCTATCTCCAACCGTAAACTGGTTGAAATTTATTGGATGTGCTTTCTGTTACAACTATTGGAGTTTAATTAATTATTATTCGAAGATAGTTATCCTTATTTAACCATCCTTAAAAATAAATAACATCTAAAAAATTGATAATCATGAAATACGAAAAAAAAAAAATGATAAAGTTTGAGCGACAGTATGAAAAAAATAAATAAATAAATAAAACATAAAAAATAAGCGTAGTAAAAGGCGCACACAAATAACATAAAAACAAAATTAAAGAGGGAAAAAACCTCAATATCTAATAAGAAATAAGAAAAAAAGAGGAAAACAAGTATGCAAATATTATACAATGTACAAAAAAAAAAACAGAAGTGTACATTAATCAAACATAAACAATAAGCGTAAATAAATAAAACATAATAAACTTAATACTTAAATTATAAAAAATAAGCGTAGTAAATAAATAAAAACATAAAAAGTAAGCGTATTAAATAAATAAAACATAAAAAAAGTAAGCTAATAAATAAACAAAATATAACAAATAAGCGTAATAAAAGTCTCACATTTAACATAAAAAAATTTAGAGAGAAAAAAACTCACAAATATCTAAAGAAATAAAGAAAAAAAAAAGAGGAAAGCAAGTGCGCATATATTATACAATCTACAAAAGTACAAAAGAAGACATTAATCATATTGACAAATATTCACAAATTCCGCAAAAGTTAAAAAAGAGGGTTTCGTTTTTAAAAAATGACATAAATGCAACAAACCAATATTTCTTTTGGAATTTCTAGCCTGTCTATTGCTTTCGCTCTAAGCGCACTTAAATATAAGACGCTCGGTATTTGTACATCTCTAATAATACAACAACACAAATTACTGGTTTTGAGATGTAATCTAAACGTGTATTTACGAAAATTACCATTAACTGTTAAAAACTGAGTAATTTTAAAACCAAAACACACATATATTTTAAAATTTCCTGAAGAGAAATAATTTTTTTCTGTTGACTTGAATTGAAAGATGAAGAATTCCATTTTTAAATAATTTATTGATGACACGTTTTCTCCTAATGGTATATCGTTATGATAACTTTAAGACTAATTCAGACATTAAAAGTACATTTTAACAATAAATACTTTTTTTACAGTCAAGTTTTTTAAAGCATAAAACGATTTTCTTAATTATAAAAATATATATGTCGGAAACGTATGTTTTTAATTTCTGTAGAATAGCAATTAAATTGCTTCATTTGAAATTTCTTCGCGACTGAACCAGAAAAAAATGCTACAATTTTAATTAACTTTAATTAATTGTGTAAATTACTTTGATTAGATAAACGTACGAATAGTTATAGGTTTTTATCTGTTTTTTTCCATTTACTTTTTTTTTAAATTGCTTTGTTTAATTTCAAGTTTTTTTTAAGGAAAGGTGATTAGGAATTCAATTAAATTATAATGATTTATTAATATCTTAAATTATTATTTAGTTATTTTATTATAAATTAGTCACCTTAATTAACCTTAAAATAAAAATAATAATGCGTTTAAATTTGAGTGATTAAAGAAAAACAGTTTAAAGATATTTATTATTGAAATTAATTAAAAAGAGACACCTTTACTATTTATTTCAAAATTGCTTAAATACCATATTTAATTTATTTTTACATTCTACTGTTAAAAGTATGATTAATTATCTTTAAATATGAATTCTTAATTGAAATCTTTTAAAAACGCAATTAGGAATGTTTAATTAGAATTCTTGCTCGTTTAAAGGTATTAATTTCTTAATAAATAGTTTCCTATAATGATTATAAAAATCGGAATTATGTCTTTTCTTTAAAATGCGTAATTCCTTGTCTATTTGGGAAATGTGTTTGAGACAGTTTACGTAATCTCATTGTTTCCACGTTTTGGGTATAAAAAAATAAATATACAAATAAAAAAGTTATTTAATGATGTAAAAAGATTAATTTCGATAATTTTTACAGAATTCCATTACTTAACAATGTCATATCTCATTACCTATTTGTGTTCAGTCAGATTGTGCCAAGCTATTTACGTTACAAGACATGATATTAGATTAGAGAGTTTTGCATAGGAAACATAATTTCCTATGAGCATGCGCACTAGGGAGAAAAAGCTAACGGACGTCCTACGGTAACTAACGTACGGTATGCAAAAACTCTCTATTACATTACTGCATCTACGTTACATGATATGATGCTAGGCTGCTGCATCTATGCTATAGGATCTTATGTTAAATTACTGCATGCTATAGGATCTTATGTTAAATTACTGCATCTATGCTATAGATATGTTAAATTACTGCATCTATGCTATAGGATCTTATGTTAAATTACTGCATCTATGTTACATGATATGATGCTATATTGCTGCATCTACATTTTAGGACATGATGTTAAGTTACTGCATCTGCGTTACATGATATAATGCTATGTTTCTGCATCTGCATTATAGGACATGACGTTACGTTACATGATATGATGCTGTATTGCTGTATCTAAGTTACATTATATGATGCTAAGTTACTGCATCTATGTTAGATGGTAAGTTGCCACATCTACGTTATATGGTATAATGCTATATTGCTGCAGATACATTTTAGGACATGATGTTAAGTAACTACATCTACGTTACATGATATGATGCTGTATTGCTGTATCTACGTTACATGGTATGAATCTATGTTGCTGCATCACATTATAGGACAAGATGCTAAGTTGCGGCATCTACGTTACGTGATAGGATGCCATGTTTCTGCATCTATATTGTAGGACACGATATTAAGTTACTGCATCTACATTAGATAATACTCATATGATGCTCTGTTGCTGCATCTACATTGCAGGATATGAAGTTAAGTTACTGCACCTACATTACATAATATGATGTTATGTTGTTGCATCTGCATTACAGGATATGATGTTAAGTTAGTGCATCTACGTTACATGATAGGATGCTATGTTGCTGCATCTGCATTATAAAACATGATGTTACGTTACCGCATCTAAGTTAGATGATATGATGCTATGTTATTGCATCTACATTGTAGGAACATGATGTTACATTACCGCATCTACGTTAGATGATATGATGCTATGTTATTGCATCTACATTGTAGGAACATGATGTTACATTACCACATCTACGTTGCACGATATGATGCTACGTTGCTACATCTACATGACATGATATTAAGTTACTGCATCTACTCTACAAGGCAGTTATATGTGCCTGAGCAAAGAGCAAGACATAATTTAAAATGTTTGATTTTTATTCATTTGCACCAGTCCTAAGATATGACTTTAAGACTTAAGAATGACCAGTGTATTCTATGAAAAAAAGATTGTAAAACGGAAGTGATTTTAAGATCTGACGAATTATATTAAATATAACTTACTTATATTAAGCAAGCATATGTGAAAATAAAGAAAAATTTTATTAAAATTTCTTTTTGATCCTTTAGAAATTTTTCCATTAAGTACATCTATTTCTTTTCTTTTCTTATACTGAAATATTCACTGCCATGTTCTTTTGACTATTTAAACGTGATATATTTCAAAAAGCTTATTATGGAAATTAAATTAGCACTTTTGAAACTGAACCACAAAGAAAATGAATATTTTAGTTTGTTAGTTCAACATAAACATGAGATAAATCTGAATCTCTCTCGTTTAAAATACACAGCACGGAATATCGTTTTTATCTGTTTTGGAAAACGCACGCATTTGCATCTAATTTTTCCAAATGTGGGCTATAGAAAACTTCCATTTTTATCTGATCTAACATTAAGAAAACTTATTTGACGTTTGGCATTCTTAAAGAATAGATTTATTCAAAGAAAAGATGAATTATTTGATGCTTTCTTTTCACACTAAAAATACATCATAATTTATAATGAATTACTTATCGATAATTGACTATAAGATGGTTTGTCATTAATTAATATAATTTTAGATAAATACATAACTTTGATAGGATTTAATATATCTCTTGAAGATGGATCACACATACATTTCTAAATTCAAGAGTAGCATATTACTTGAAGATGAATTACTACCGTGTGCTGTAATTTTGTGGACGTGAACTTCGTCGGTTGAGGTTGATGGTCAAGGAGAGGGGCTCTTCGTCTTCAACGCGTTCTCTGCCTTCTTTGAACTTTTATACCACTTGTGAACATTTCTTTCCTATATAGTTTGATCACCGAATGCCTTCTGCAGCATTCTATACATTTCCGCACACGAATATTCATTCCTCAAACAAAATTTAATGCGAGTTCTTTAGTCAATTAATTCAGACATTTCAAAATCGCCGGAATCAGTTTTAGCGTCTCACCAAAGCAAAGCGTAACTCAAACACTAATGAATATTTTGACCTCAAATTTCACACAGATCTCAAGGACAGTGCCAGCAGCCTATAAAAAGAAAAAAAATTGAAATTCCTTATACCCCGGGAATTTAAAATTTAAAATTGTTCTTACTTTTGGACACAGTGTTGTAAATAAAAATTAAAGTGTTCCCATGAACCTGAAAGTGTCCCTCTTCTTGAAGCCATTATAGTTATTGTATAGACCGAGATGTTACAATGGCTTCCATGAAAGGTAAGGAAATCTGTGTATGCTGATTGTTGTCATACATCTTTTTGTTGGCCTTTACACGTTTAAAGTTGCACGAACTGTCCATTGCAAATGGCCAGAGCCCTTGATTGGGATTTCCATTGTTGGATAATTAATAAAAGTACTTTTCCCAAACAGACTGCTGCATATCGAGCAAAGAGACAACATTCTGTCTAATTACCAAGCGATAATAGTTCTGAATTTGAAGACTGCTGCTGTTGTTATTCTGTTTTTATTATCTAATGATTTTTCCTCACTTAGTTTTTTAGCTACAGATTTCTTTTTCAATTCAAGTAATAGACAGCCCTTTCTTTTTCAATTCCTTCTATTAGCTCACGCTCTCCTATATATATCTTGTTCAAATTTTTCAATCGTTCATAAAATACTTTTTTATTCATCCACTCAAGTTCAAATACATTTTTTTGAACTTGTAGTGGATGACACTGATGTTAATACAGTTTTTTCAAATTTTAATTCAGTAATTAAATTTAATTAATTAATTTTAGTTTTTTTAGATTTATGTTTCATGTATCTACCAATAGATGGCGCCAGATAAACTTAAAAAAATGAATAAAAGTTATTTATAAAGGACTTTCTGCAATACAGTGAAAAAAAAAGTAGGAATTGACTTAAATTTTTTTTATATTACTTATTTGTATATGGCCAATCGCAATTAACTTTTGCTGCTACCAGGTTAAAAGCAAAAATTATGCTAAAATATATTAACAAAGAAAATAGTATTAAGATATAATAGTACAAGATAAGTAGTTTGTTACATTTGAAGGCTCCCTTCAAATGCCTCGTGAGCTGTGAAGTGGTTCAAGATAGTGCCACATTTGTCAAGTTTCCATTTATAGGATTAACTAGTGTGATTCATCGTTAGAAAGGGGACATTCTGTTCTCTCTAATGTAACAATAAAATAAAATTCAGTTCGATTATTTGATTTTCTCTTTCCCTGACCCCTTTCATAATTATTTGTTCTCACTCTCTCTCTCTCTCTCTCTCTATATATATATATATATATATATATTATTTCAAAAATAGTGTAACTAGCAATATAAATTTTTGGATCAAAATCACCGCAGTACAAGAAATTTGAAACATAATTTCACTAACATCAGTATAACGTATATTATAGTACCATACATTCTCACTGAAATTATAATTTTTTATTATTTATCTTAAAATAATCTTGTTGCTGTTATTATAACAAGATAAAAATATCTATTTGAGAAAAATAAACCGTATATACTGCCATAAAGCCATCTTGGAACTTTCACTAGAGTTAAATTAACAATGAATAATAATTCTAAGAGTTTTGAAACAATTAAATTTGAATTTTTCACTAACAAAAAACCCCAAAATTATAATTTTCAAAATAATTGGACCAAAAGCTGATGATTTTTTTTTTTTTTTTTTTTTGCCAGAAAAACAAACAGTTTTGCTCCACTGTGTGATATGGAAAACCACCGTTCAATTTGATGTGTCAAATACCATTGGCTATCATAACGCTGTCGATTTTGAGAAATCATCATGGAAATAGTTTCTTTATCAGTCATTTTTACACTGCTCAAAACAATTAGGATATACTCTGAGTTCGGTATGAAATAGCGATATAAACGACAAATTTTTTAACAAAAATGAAATAGAAGAGGTTAAAGAGAAAGTTTATAACATTTACAAAGTTGAGAATATGCAAATTTTATATTGTGACTGCATTTTAATTAAAAAAAATTCTAAAATTATTTAATTAACAGTCGTTGAATTACTGAATTTCCTAATATTTTTTTTCGAAAAATAAATAATTTTCATTCCTTTTTTCAAGTTTGTCTAGCGCCATCTATTGGTAGATACATGCAACTTAAAATTTAAAAAACTGTCATTCACCTGTATTAAGTTAAAAAAGTTCAAAAAAATGTATTTGAACTTGAGTGGATGAATGAAAAATATTTTATGAACGATTGAAAATTTGAACAAGATATATATATAGAGAGAGTGTGAGCTAATAGAAGGAATTGAAATAACGATAATCATTTTTGTGTTGTTGCAAGCATGCGTCTTTCTCCCGATCTTCGATGAATATTTCCAGTTTCCAAAAAACCGATTCCATAGACTGAAATGACTCTTTCAGAAATTCTTAACCCTTCCGCTATTACGGATTGCTTTTGGCCCATCTCTAAATGACCGACGGCCATTCAGGCTATCGATTCAACTAAGTCTTGCTGTGACTACGCGTTTTATACAATTAGTGAAAAACGAGCTGTAGCATTCCTTCTGTAGAATGAATTTAAAAACAATTGACAGCCGTTGAATGCTTTTTAACAGTGACTACGATGTCTCAGCAAGACGACTTAGTTGAATCCATAGTATGGATGACCATTGCTCATTTAAAGATGGTCAAAAGCAATCCGTAGCAGCGGAAGCGTTTGGAATTTCTGAAAAGAGTCATTTCCAGTCTATGGAATTGGTTTTTGAAACTGGAAATGCTCATCGAAGATCGGGAGAAAGACGCATGCTTGCAACAACACAAAAATGATTATCGTTATTTCATTTCCTTCTATTAGCTCACACTCTCCCTATATATATATATATATATATCTTGTTCAAATTTTCAATCGTTCATAAAATACTTTTTCAATTCCTTATATTAGCTCACACTCTTCCTATATATATCTTGTTCAAATTTTCAATCGTTCATAAAATACTTTTTCAATTCCTTCTATTAGCTCACACTCTCCCTATATTTATCTTGTTCAAATTTTCAATCGTTCATAAAATACTTTTTCAATTCCTTCTATTAGCTCACACTCTCCCTATATATATCTTGTTCAAATTTTCAATCGTTCATAAAATACTTTTTCAATTCCTTCTATTAGCTCACACTCTCCCAATATATATCTTGTTCAAATTTCCAATCGTTCCTAAAATACTTTTATTCATCCGCTCAGGTTCAAATGCATTTTTTTTTGAACTTGTAGTGGATGCCACTGAATGTTAATACAGTTTTTCGAATATTAATTCAATAATTAAAGTTAATTAATTAATTTTAGTTTTTTTTTTTTTTAATTTTAAGTTGTACGTATCTACCAATAGATGGCGCCAGACAAACTTTAAAAAATGAATGAAAATTATTTATAAAGGACTTTCTGCAATAGAGGGAAAAAAAAAGTAGGAATTGGCTTTAAAAAATAATTTTATATATTACTTGTTTAAAAATAAAAGCAGAAGAAACTGCACTATGAATACCACTTTCTTGAAACAGCATCTTCAGAGGTTTCGGCCAAGTTCAATTTGGGTTTTCTTTAAATATTTTAATATGGAACATATTTTTAAGAGAGGTAACCTGCTATAAGATACACAAAAATTAAATATGTAGTATTTAGTTATGAATTTTATATCAAACATTGCCAGGTTTAATAAGCTAAAACATCAACAATGCATAAGATATGGACAATATATGCTTCCAGTTAATATTCTTCAACTTATAAGTAAAAGTATATGGCGTTTTTATAACTTTAAAAGCCAATTAATGAGATAAATGCTAATTACTTAAGAATTTATATAATTTACTTAATTTAATGGAAACTACATTACCGAAAATAAGATTTCAAGTAAATAGCTTCAACTAAGTAGTAAGTAATAATTTAAGTTTCAAGTAAATAGTATGTGTTGCCTCTAGTGGAATAAATAAATAAAACAGCTCCTAATATTGAAAACTTAGATGGCAGAAAATTTGATAGTAAATTTTAGATGATGATTTTAATATTGATATAATAATTGACAATAAATGAGATTTTTTTGTACTGATCAATATTTGCTTTAGACTTTTAGGAATTATAACGAAAATAATTATGAGATTAATAGTAAATATTAATATTTTTAAAACATCATATAAAGATCAGAAATAATTAAAAAAAAAAAATGGTTTAACTTTTATTTGGCATTAAATGTTCTTGTTTTTTTTATCGATGATTCACTATGTTTTGCTTATCTACGAGATTCTTGTAATAATTAATATTTGCTTTAGACTTTAGGAATTACGAGAAAAATAATTCTAAAGTTAACAGTAAATATTCATTTTATTTTTTTAAATTTTATATAAAAATCAGTAATAATTAGAAAGTTAGTTTAACCTTTATTTGGCATTAGATATTTTGTTTTGCTTATCTATGAGATTTTTGCAATAGTTAATATATGCTTTAGACTTCAGGAAATACGACGAAAAGAATTATGATAATAACAGTAAATATTCATTTTATTTTTAAAACATCGTATAAAGATCAGTAATAATTAGAAAGTTTGTTTAACTTTTATTTGGCGTTAGATGTTTTTGTTTTTGCTTATCTATGAGATTCTTGTAATAATTAATATTTGCTTTAGACTTTAGGAATTATGAGGAAATCAATTATGAGGTTAACAGTAAATATTCATTTCATTTTTAAAACATCATATGAAGATTAGCAATAATTAGAAAGTTGGTTTAACCTTCATTTGGCATTAGATGTTTTTGTTTTTATGTATCACATTATGTATCAGATTCTTGTAGTTATTTTTAATATTTGTAATAATTAGATTTTTAACCTTTTATTTGGAATGTTTTGTTTGCTTATCTATGAGAAATAATATATGCTTTAGACTAGGAAATACGACGAAAAGAATTATGTTTAGCAGTAAATATACATTTTATTTTTTCGAAACATCATATAAAAAAGTCAGCAATATTAGAAAATGAGTTTAACATTTATTCGGCAATTAGATGTTCTTGTTTTTTAGATGTTTTTGCTTATCTGTGATTCACGGTTCACAAAATTCATTTTATTTTTTAAAAATTTATATAAAAACTATGTAACATTTTGAAAAAAGATGTTCAAAATGGCAGTTATAGAAATTATCGAACTGTTATCAAAAAATAGTTTTCACTTCCCATCATTTCGGTATAAAGTCTATTCCATCCGTTCTGAATTAACCCACCTGTACTCCAAATAAATCTGCTTTATCAGCGAGAAATCCAACACCTGCTGTATGAAAATCAGAATATAAATCAGGGCCGCCAATGATAACTTCTTACTTTTAGGAAACTAGCTTCTCACAAAACTATGAACATTTTTGGAAAAAGTTGTTCAAAATGTTACAGGTAAGTGCAAGTTTGTTATTTTTTTTTTTTTTTTTTTTTTTTTTTTTAGAATTGTATTGTATTATTCTTTGGAAAAGATATTTTAGAAACTAATTAGAAACATGTCGAAGAAAAAAAAAAAGTTAAGAAAAATTATTTATATATTTATTTTAAATTTTGTTACGGTAATTTTTTCTAAATTTAAATAAATGCAAATTATTTTAAAATATTCTATCTTTAGAATTCAAATAGGGGCCTGACGGCCGAGTGGCTAGCTCTCTGGCGCTCGCAATTTGGGGTTTGAATGCCGATTTTGGGTTTCGGATGTTTGTAGTGGTACGGAATCCACTTTTAATCGTAGGTGCCGGTCTCACTTGATCGTAGAGCGTTGCGAGGGTATTGTTACTCCGCGCCGTAGCTTATCTTCAAGCTATACGCACCTCTTGGATAGTGCTAAGTGATTAACATCTATGCGGTGATTGCCTAAAGTCATCAAAAAACAAGTGTCTAAGTGTTTGCTAGCTGCATTAGAAAAAAAAAAGATTTCAAACAGATTTGTGTTATATATTAATTGCACAGTTAAAACAAAGCAATTTAAAAAGCATAGTAAAATTTTTAATTTATTTAACATTTTCATTTATTTCCATATAAGTATTTGATGGTGCTATTTATTTTAAATTTTTATTATTTTATTTATTTTTTAATTATTTTAAGATATCCTATTTTTAGCTTTAAAATATATTTGCATTGTATGCTAACTGTTTATTAATTGCATAGCTTAAACAAAGCAATTTAAAAATAATATAAAATTTTCATTTATTTCCATATAAGTATTTAATTGTGTTATTTATTTTAAAATTATTTAATTTTTTTTTATTTTAAAATTATCTATTTTCTAATATTTGCTTCCAAAAATTATAATATTAATAATTCCAATGTTGTTAAAATTTGCTTAATGATTAACATTAGAATAATTTCAAAAAATATTTTTAAAAAATAATTAAAATATTTAATCTTTGAATATTCTCTTAAAAATATCTAATATTGATTTACCTTTTATAAGAATATACGTATTCTAATTTGAAAATCTGGAAGGAGATTATGAAATTTTTCACTAATTACAAAACGACAAAAAATTTGTTTCACTTTTACATTTTTATTTATAATTTTTTTATGTTCAATAAAAAAAGTCCGTGTCAGTGTCTTTTTTTAAAAGTTTAGAGTAAGAATAGAATAAATATTTGAAATGTAAGTTCAATTTTAGGTTAAATTTAATATCGAAATATTTTGACATATATGCTAATTTGAAAACAAAATGCACAGTTCAGAGTTTTCAATTTATTTATATATATATATATATATTTTTTCTTGAGAAATACAATATTATTTTTCATAAATTAAATAAATTATAATTATTTATGTTTCAATAGCATAGTTTTTAAACCTAAATAAAAACATTTTACTTTTTTATTTTTCAGACAAGCCATCATGATGAAAGTTGTGGGAATCATTGCTGTAAGATATAAATTCTGTATTTTTAAATTTAAAAATATTTAAATTTTAAAAATTAAAAAAATTTTTTAAATAAAATATTTACAACCTATTTAAACTTTTAAAACAGAAAACTTTAAATTAGTATCAATATGAATAATATACCTAACTATTAAAGAATACTTTTTTTCAAATTCTTAAATTAAACATTTATATACTAGTTTTTAAATAAAACTGTTGTGTTTATATTAAATTTTATAAAAATTAATACAGATATGGTTTGATGAAATCGCCATGTAAAATTCAGAGAACAATGTTTAAAAATATTACAATTATTAATATAATTGTAATATATTTTCATATTATTACAATTTTTATAAAAAAAATAGTATAAAAGGAGTTTTAGTTTATTAACAAATTTGTATTTTGTGTCACTTAAATTAATTAAAATAAAATAAATACTTGGAAATGAAAAATTAAAACTATACTATTGAATGAGAAACATTAAATAACATAATTACTTGAAATGCATATAAAAGTCTTGATAATGATCCACACTACTAATTTAAATAATAATAATTGTGTATTTAAAATACTTAACATTACTTAACGATCATCAGTCAATAAAGATAATATATTTCACATAATAACCAATAGATAAAGGTATCATTTTGTAATAAAACTAATTTGATTTAGTTGGAAATGTTATTTTATTGAAAACTTATCTGTATATCCTCAGTAATACATAAAGCAAAATAAGGCCAAATCGCAAAAATAGGGGCCATTGGGTTTGGCGACTTTTTTTGTGGCGCCGACCGAGTGATATGCCTTCAAATGTGGTAATCCGTGTTTCTTGTACTTTTTGAAATTCACTACACTCAAAATCTCTACCCGTTACTTGGCGGACATAGTCGAAAAGAAATTTGGACGCCAAATCCCAAACCCTATTCTGTGATTTTACCCACAGTAAAATACACAATATTTTTATAGTTTTATTTCTCATATTCTATAAATAAAATATTAGTAACAGCAAATAAATTTTGTTTTCAGCTGTGCCTTTTCTCCGTCGCCTTTGCTGACGATGATGTAAAAGGTAATAATATTTTAGAATCATTGAATTAAATTAGGTGATGAATTATAAATTTTGTTGGAAGGATTCTTATATACTATGAAATATTTCCTACGTGATTTCTGGACTATAATTCTTTTAATGTATTTAATGATGTAACAACTTCTTTTATAAAGCGGATAATTTTTTCAAATAAATTTACTACGTAAAAATATTATTTTATAAGGTTTTTATTAAAGGAAATAATTATTTAAAATATTTATTTATTCAAAGTTTTATTTGTTAATTTTGGTAAATTTCATTTATTATTTAAAAATTAAATTTCAATAAAATGTCTGTCACTTACAGGAGTAAAGTTTAATAGTTAAAATATTAGTAGTTAAAATTCTCGGATTGAAATGTTAAATTAGTTAAAATGTCTTTCACGTATAGGAATTAAGTTAAATAGTTAAAATATTTTTGTTAAAAATTAGTTAAAATGCTCGAATTAAAATGTTAAATTAGTTAAAATATTTTTCCCTTACAGAAGTTTAGTAAACTAATCAAAATGTTGTTAATAGTTAAAATGTTTGGATTAAAATGTTAAATTAGTTAAAATGTTTGGATTAAAATGTTAAATTAGTTAAAATGTTTGGATTAAAAATATTAAATTAGTTAAATTGTCTTGCACTTACAGTAATGTGTATTTTTCTTCTTTTTTAAATATATTTTTAATGTATGACCACAGTTATTTCTTTGAATAATATTTATTGAATAAATATTAATTAAGAATTAAAAAAAATAACTTAATCTACCATACGCGAATAAAATTAATAGAATCTATTATCTTTCCTACAAAGAATACATAATTAAAAAAAAAGAGATAGATCGAATTTAGGCAAATAAATCTTCCCTTCATATTTCACCATTTTATTTTATGGAATTATTGTTTTTGTTAAAATTTTTTTCTGCATAATATTTATTAAATAAATATTATTTCAGTACTTTTAACAAGAACTTAATCTACCATACTTAAATAGAATAATTTATTAAAATCCATTATCTTCCATACTTAATTAAAAAAATTATAGATCGAATTTAGGCAAAAAAAACTTTCGTTCACATTTCACCATTTTATTTTATTGAATTATTGTTTTTTGTTGAA
The DNA here is from genome assembly GCA_021605095.1 of Caerostris extrusa. Taxonomy (NCBI): domain Eukaryota; kingdom Metazoa; phylum Arthropoda; class Arachnida; order Araneae; family Araneidae; genus Caerostris; species Caerostris extrusa. The sequence goes on along the minus strand of BPLR01013253.1, from coordinate 39,292 downwards.
AATCTTATGTCTTTAATTCAAACGATATCTTCTTTTTTTTTTTAATATATTATTAAATCTTTGCAACAATTTCTTCATAGATTAAATGTACTTCGTTCTTGTCCTAAATTAAAATTGCCCTACTTTGATGTACCTTATCTTGTAGACAAGAACTATTTCTTCTTTTTCTTAAGAGAAAGCCTTTTATTTCACGGAACTACATTTCGTCATCGATCTATACGTTGCCATGGTTACAAATATTCTTGCATTTTCCCATTTTTTTTTTTTTTCTCCTATCTAGGATGTTTTCTTGTCTGTCTTAGAAAAAGTTTATTATATAGAAAAATTTCCGTTTCTAAGAACCATCCCCTTTTTTTTTTTTAAAAAAAAATTGATTTTCATCTCTCTTTAAAAACACCCTTTGTTTTTATAAAACTAATCGATAAACAACATATTTTTCTTATTCATTTCAGTAAAATATATTTTTTACGACTTATTTTATGACTAAATGAAATTAATGGAAAATTAATATTTCTTGTCCTAAAAGGAAAGCCGCAGTATCTAATCAAATCATATTAAAGGAGGAAAGTCATGTTGGCCAATTGACTAGCGCTCTGGCCATTGGTACCACAGGCTTCAAATTTGAATCCTGACGGTAGCATGGATGTTTGTTAGTGGTTCTAAATCCATGTTAAGTTGAAGGTCCCGGTCTAATTAGCCTAAATTGCGCAAAAAATTACCGTAGAGCGACAAACCAAACTAACTAAATCCCTGTCACTACAGTCCATGTTGGACGATGGCCATCTGCCTACTGGCAGATTACGAAACAAGAGATGTTTTCTTTTTTACGGGGTATAGTCCTTTGGTATCATCATCACTGGTCTTTGGTACCAAAGGCTCCCTGTTTGAACCCTGGCTGTGGCATGTATGTCTGTTAGTGGCTCTGAATCTACGCGTAACTGCATGTCACGATCTAATTAGCCTAAAGTGTGCAAAAAATGATCGTAGAGTAACAAACCAAGAAAAGAAGATCATAATCTAGAATGAAGTCAAACTACACCAATGACATGTTTTTTAACACTTTAAATCACACACTCAGGTTAAATATTTGTCTTTTAATGATGAAATATATGTTTTGAGAATAATTAATATTTTGTAATTTTTCATTTTTTTTTTTTTTTTCAATTCCTTCTATTAGCTCACACTCTCCCTATATATATCTTGTTCAAATATTCAATCGTTCATAAAATACTTTTTTTTTATTCGTCCACTCAAGTTCACGTACATTTTTTTTTTTTTGAACTTGTAGTGGATGACACTTGATGTAAATGTAGTTTTTCAAATATTAATTCAGTAATTAAATGTAATTAATTAATTTTAGTTTTTTTTTTTTCATTTAAGTTGCATGTATCTAATAATAGAAGGCGCCAGATGTAAAAGTAAAATTTCAACTTTATTTGTAAAGGACTTTTCTGCAATATACTAAAAAAAAAAAAAATTGGAATTGATTTAACATTTATTTTTTTTTTATTACTCGTTTTGAATACTTTTAAAGTTAAATAAGAGATGATTTCATGAAATGTCTTTGTTCCCTCGCAGTGCCCTCCGCCTGCGAAGAGGACCGCGCTCGCCGTCTTAACGCCACCTTGACCGAGAGCATCCTCCACCTGATCCCCGAGTGTGAGGAGAACGGCGACTACGCCGCCCTCCAGTGCTTCACCGCCAACGACTGGTGCGTCTGCTACAGGAGGAACGGAGAGAACATCAACACCCCCTCCAAGAACATCAAGGCCTGCGAGTGTATCAGACAGAAGGACGACGCCGTGGTTGCCCGTGAGCACTCTCATCTATTTCTTTGTTACGTTTAATTTGCCAACAAATATTGATTCCACCAATGCATGTATTGATGCATCAGCATTTGTTGGCTGCATGTTGTCCCATTCTATTATCTGCTCGATGTATTCCATTTAAACTGGAATTGGAATTGATACAATGCAGGCATCAATGCCTGTTGTCCGATTCTATTCACTGCCCGAAGTATTCCATTTAAACTGGAATTGGAATTGATGCAATGCGGGTATCAATGCATGTTGTCCTGTTCGATTATTTGCTCGATGCATTCCATTTAAACTGGAATTGGAATTGATGCAATGCAGGTATCAATGCATGTTGTCCTGTTCGATTATCTGCCCGATGCATTTCACTTAAATTGGAATTGGAATTGACGCAATATATTGATTCCCCTCAATGCACGTATCAATCTATGCTAAGAACCGCATGCTGTCCTGTTCGATGTATTCCATTTAAATTGGAATTGGAATCGCAATTATAATTGATTCCCACCAATGCATGTATTGATGCATGTTAAGAACTGCATGTGTTTTCCTATTCGATTATCTGCTCGATGTATTTGATTTAAATTGTAATTGTAATTGATGCAATTTGGAATTGATTCCCATCAATGCATGCTAAGAACTGCATGTTGCCCTATTCCATTAAATTCCATTATGTACATAACATATAACATAGCTAACAGGTGTAAATATCAAGCAAATTCAATGACAAAATATTAAAATTTAATAAATAGTAAATAGTTATTTGATAACAAAAAAGAGAAATAAAATAAGAGAAAGAGAAAGGATTGAAGAAACAAGCTGTAAAAGCAACTTATTAATAAGTCTTATTAACTTGTTAAAAGTTTACAAAAGATTAGTGGCCATTTGATTTGATCAGTTATCTTAAAAGTTTTTATAGAATGATCAAGCTGGGTGGTATTCGATAATAATCACTGCTTTCAATGTGTTTGAATTCTTTCAGACCATCTTGAATCTTTAAATTTTAGTGTGTATACAGCTTCAGAATAGTGGTAGAATCAGTTTTTTTTTTATTTGGTCTTGAGCTGTTAGACATTGGAATGAATCCAGTTAAATTTTATTTTCAGTAACCCAATTATTTTTTATTATTTGGTCTTAAGACTTAAGTCGTTGGTGTGAATTAAACATCAGATTTAAGGGGTGTGAGTTTTTTATGACCTTATGTTTTAAATGTTTAAATCATTTAATTTTGAAATGTTAAGATCTTTTATGTTTAAGTCATGAGTTCGTGGTGCATCACACTTAAGATTAATATATATTTTCACTATTGCGTTCTGTTTATAGATAACCATCCATAATGCAAATTATAAGCTATGTAAAAACTTCGTAAAGCAATAAGGAGCCAAACCATTTAAATTAAAAATTTTATTTTTTAATTTAAAAATACTTTTTTTACGTAAAATATTTTTAAGGGATACATAAAAAAATTAAAAATTATGGCTTTTAATTTGTGAGTTTAAACATTATTAGATGCCTAGTTCAAATTATTGAACTAAAAAGCTGAAATTACTAGGGTAAGATACCAGAATTACCAGCTTGTCGAATCTTCATTGTTTCATAGAAATCTCCTACCTATATGATCTAGGTTCCCTGGATGCTTTAGATTCACAAATGGATCCTGTAGGTGGCGCTGAAATCCATATAATCTGCGTTGCTGTAATTCTATTTTCCATTGGGATTGAATAATTTTTAAACAATAAATACAACAACAAAAATTAATAATATTTTTCACTTTAGTATTTGTGGTAAATATTTTTAAAGGTGATAAGATACTTTTTGGACAAGCTATACATGGCTTTGAAAATTATTATTTTTATGATTAACTAGCAATGATAATTTAATTTAACTAATGATAATTTTAGCATGTGCTGCCATCTATCGTCATAGTGTACTATAAAAATCCAATACAAATTACATGCTTGTTTTTAACCTTGAAGAAAAATTAAATAGAAATATTTTTACGAGTTTTAATAAATCTTTATAATTTGTGAATATGATGTTGTGTTATAAAGGTATAAAAATATACTGTTAAAAATAATATGGAATATGGAATTTATTCTAATAATTATTTTTTGTGGAATATCTAATTTCTGATTATAAAAAAAAAAAGAAAATATGTGCATATCTTTATTTGATTGTCAAAAAGCTAACAAAATATAATATTTCTGATTACAAAAAAAAATAGTTAAAAAAATTAATTTGCTTAAGATTTCAGTTATTCAGTAAAAATGATATTAAAAATTCATCTTAATAATAATTAAATAGTTATTTTATTCCGATGAAAGATGTATGAACTTTATAAACTTATAAGTAGTTTATTTTCGTAAAACTAACAATATGACAGTATCTAACTACATACACTTTAACTGTAACTAACTTAATTTTTAATTGTTTGATAAATGATTTTCTTTTTTTATGAAAACTATATTCAAGGTATATCAATGGATTGTCTAATACATTGCCTAGTCAACTAATGTCTAATACAATGGAATATCTAATCCATGAAATGTCTAATACAATGGAATATATAATCCATGAAATGCCTATGTCCAATGGATTATAATCCATGAAATGCCTATGTCTAATACAATGGATTATCTAATTCATGAAATGTCCTATGTCTAATACAATGGATTATCTAGTCAATGAAATGTCTATGTCTAATGGAATGTATAATCCATGAAATGTCTATCTAAAACAATGGAATATATAATCCATGAAATGTCTATGTCTAAAAATTCAATGGAATATATAATCCATGAAATGTCTATGTCTAAAACAATGGAATATCTAAACCATGAAATGTCTATGTCTAAAACAATGGAATATATAATCCATGAAATGTCTATGTCTAAAACAATGGAATATATAATACATGAAATGTCTATGTCTAAAACAATGGAATATATAATCCTTGAAATGTCTATGTCTAAAACAATGGAATATCTAATCCATGAAATGTCAATGTCTAAAACAATGGAATATCTAATCCATGAAATGTCTATGTCTAACACTATGTCTAGTCAACGAATTTCTAATACAATGGAATATCTAATTACGGAAATGTTGTATATAGACATTTCAGGAATTAGATATTCCATTCTATTAGGCATTCGTTGACTGCACATTATGTTAAACACAATGTCTAGGCAACGAATACCTAACAGAATGCAATATCTAATCCATGAAATGCCTATGTCTAATAATTGTGCGTGTTTGTTTTTAATTCGCAGAGGACACCTACGTTCCCGATTGCGACAAGAACGGTTACTTCAAGCAAGTGCAGTGCGAGCGTGATGAGTGCTGGTGCGTCGACAAGAACGGCAAGGTGCTCTCCGATCCCCAGGTCGGACGGGACATCAAGTGCTAGGCGTTTGTTGCTTTTGTTGTTGAGTGTTGATATCAAATAAAGCGTCGTGAGAAAAATTCCACATACTTGTGTGTTTTTACATTATTATTTTATTTTATTTTGTTATGCTTCGTAGGAATCAATTAGAGAATTCCCCAAGTCGGCTATTCTTCTTTTTATGCATTCATATTTTATACAGGATGTCTTAGCAAAAGGTTAACAACTTTAGAGTGTAGGGTATACAAGAGATGGGATAACTGTTAATGCTGTGGTTGCTGTATCTTATCCCACTTGGTTGACAGCAACATCTAGACCAAGTCCATGAGCCAACAATTTAAATACCTTGAAACTCTCATTATTAATGATAATGTTATAAAATTTGAATTAAATAATAGGATATTTATGGAAAATAAATGTTTTTATGAGCTAAGAAATCGATTCAAATCAAAACTTATTAAGAAGAAAAATTAACTTATACAAGACTTTAATCAGACCAATCGCTTTGTATGGCAGCGAGTGCTGGCCAATACAATATAACCATGGAATTTACAACAAATTCAAATAACCTGATATTGTTAAAGTTATAAAGGTATGCCGTATTAGATGACTGGGACACAATTAAGATTAACGACACAAATCCATCTAAAAGTTACTTTTTCAACAATTGAAGACCCCCGACAGGTCGTAGATCTATTTCATCAATACACTTGAGGCTACATTTCCATGTCACTAATAAAATGGAATGGAAACAAATGGTTCCTTTTATCTATAAAATGGAGTCCACAGATCCGCTTAGTTGAATAACTTTAAGTGATTGAAATAATATTCAATAAACAGGTTATATTAAAAAAACTAGAGAGAACGTGAAACATTAATAAATTTATGCACGTTTTTATAGGCCCCATATAAAGTGCAGGACGTTTCAGATTTTATTAATAAGCATTTTTTTTCGGTGCTAATATTGGAATTATTTGTTGTTGTTATATATGGCTTTATTGAAATCAATTCATACAATAGTCATCATAATAATAGTCCGTGTGATCAGGACATGTTTTCTGGCCCTCCAGTAATGAATGCACAAATCACCTTTCTGTTGTAAGTTAGAGTTTAGCCCTAAGCAAACAAGTAGATGGGCCTTATTCTTTTTCTGACTTACATAAAACACATATATTAGAGTTCACAATCCCTATTTTGGCCAGACTTTCGCCCAGGTAGCCGTGTCCAGTTATTAACTTAAAATTGGCAACAGTCTCTTTGAAAGTTTTCCCTCTAAATATTTTCCAGTCCTCCCCGATTGTCTCCCAGACTTTTAATTTGGTGTCATATAATTAATTCACTAATACACGATGACTTAATTTTGTCACCCTGTAGTTCTCCTAAAGGTGTCAAGAAGGTTAGGACACTGTCCAGAAACATCTACTGCTCCTTTTTTCCCCAGAAGATCTGCCCTTTCGTTTCCGTCAATTTCACAACATGTGATGGAATCCACTGGAAAGTGATGTATTTACCATTTTCATTAAGGGACTTGATATTTTGTTTTATTTTGAAATTATTTTATTTTATTTGGAATTATGGCATTTGTTTTATTGAATGAAATTGCACAGTTAAACAAAGCAATGTTATTTTTATTAGATAATCAAATAGTAAGAAAACAAATAAAAACTGAAATCTGCCCGGTAAATTTCAACTTATCATGTGTGAACATTCGAGAACGGATGATTAAACTCAGGAATAAGCCAATGTTTAATAATGCAAGAGATATATGAAGCAATTGATTTGAATGCTACAAGAATGGCCAAATTGAATAGCCACATGAATATTGCAATGTTGAATAGATCAAGAACTTCATGAATTGTTCAATAATCTGTAAAAGAATATACAAAAGTAAGATAACTTTCGTCGTAAATGAAGAATGAAATATTCTAAATTCTACAAAAAACGGTATCACATACAATAGCCAAAAGAATATATCAAAGTTTGAAAATATTAGTCGTAAATTAAGAATGAAGTATTCCCAATTCTACAAGAAACACTATAATATTCAATAGCCAAAAGATATATCAATGTTTGAAAATTCCAAGCATAAATGAAGAATGAAGTATTTAAATACAACAAGAAGCACTATGAAGATCCTTAAGCACGGGAAAATGTCAAAAGGGGATAAATATGAAATTTTAAGAAGAAGGAATTGATCAACAGACTACGTGTATTTATAGCTATTGAATATACAAATGTTTAAAATCCCAAGCCAAACGTGAAAAGTGCTTCAAAACCATACTACAAAACACTTCAAACAAAAACCAAATTCTCCAGAAAAGTCCTTAGGACTAACGTTATTCATGAAGCATTTCAAGAGTTAAGGGGCCCAAAGTAACATTTCCCCCTCCAAAATTTGAAATGGAGTTTTATTTGCTAGGCCCTCATTTTCGGGTAACATCACGGATACCTAACCAAGACAACATCATGTTTATACATGATAATAAATAAAGCAAAATTATTAAAATCAATGAAAATAATAATGTATTTAATTAAAAGTTAATGAAAATAATAATGAATTTAATTAAAATCAATGATAATTATTTTTACGCTTCTTTATTTACCTCTCATCTGCATTACACCCAGATTTCACTAAAGTAGTAGGAACATGACATTTCTAAGAATTAAATACCCTTATATTTACAAAGATAACTATCCCTCATTTTCCAAGGGAGAACCTCCCCCACCCCTCAGTTTAACTCAATGCGCGACATTTATACATGCTGAAAAAGAATTTCCATCGCATCTCCTCGTTTCTGAAAGCAGTCACCTAAATTCAGGGTGAATTGAGTAAACTCTTTTTTCTTAATTTATCAAATTTTCTTTCCGGCATTTAAAAATAATAAAATTAATTTTATGTCAATCATCAATAACAATGTATAACAGAAACTTAAATGGATATCAACTAAAAATACTTCTCGATTAATTTATCAAAAACAATATAAATCTCCTGTTCCGCTATTTCTGGGAGAGTATTACTTTACTTACTAATTCATCTTTTAGCGATACATCTTACCGTAAATGGATTATTTCGCAATCCTTATGATAGATAAGCTGCCCTCATATTCTTCTTAAAAGCTTTCGCGGAATGCATGGACTGCAAATGGGATTGCGAAAAACTGATTGATAGTGCTTTGCGATAGCGTCAGCATGGCATCGGTCATTCCCATTAGAAAGGAGTTAATGCGATATCTTCTCCAGACGAGCACAGAAAAAAATATCTGTGTCACAGCTATTTCTAAAGTTAACCATTAGTTAATTCCTGATGTTTGATTGCAGTATTTGGTTTCTACAGAAATAAAAGTTAAACATAAAAAGAAATGTTGGGTAAAACTATATTATTATTATTAGTAAGAGATAATTTATCAATTAAGTTGATATTTATAATTATATATATATATATATATATATACGTATTCCTTGTCTCACTTCGTAGTCAGCCAACATCTAGAGCAAGTCCATGATTCATACAACTCATGGAATGAGTGAAAGGGGAGGGGGGCAGTTTCTGTAGTGATGGAGAACCCATGGGTAGAAGCCTGACTTGGCTCCGTGACGCTGAAGTAGGAAGGAAGTGATATCCGGGAGGATTTATAGGAAGAACTAATCCGCATTTGTGTATAATATTAGAGAAAACCAAAAAAAAAAAAAAAAAAAAAATCCCACAAGGTAGTCTAATTAACGAGAGAAGATATGGAAAATGATAAACGGCATCGAGTCTCCACGTTTTTGAAGCAGTGTCTACAACAATGACGACAGCGGATTGAACAGCGCACATTACCACTAAGTATCAAATCCATAACATTGAGAGTTTACTACAATAATAGGAACATGATACTTTCTGAGAATTAAATATCCTTTATTTACAAAGGTAAACTAACCCGTGACGCTAAAATGCTGAAAAAAATCTTCATCACGTCCCCTCTTTTCTGGAAACAGTGACCGAAATGCTGGGTAAATTAAATAAGCTGTCTTTCATAATTTATCAAATCTTTCGGGTATTTAAAAAAAATAAAATTAAGTTATGTCAGTCATGAATAAGAATGCATAACACAAACTTAAGTGGATACCATCTAACAAAATACTTCGCGATTAATTTATCAAAAACAATATAAATCTCCTGATCCGCTATTTCCAGGAGAGCATTACTTTACTTACTAATTTATCTTTTAGCTATGCATCTTACCGTAAATGGATTATTACTCAATCTTTATGATAGATAAATGCCGTTTCCCTCACATTCTTCTTAAAAGCTTTCTGCGGAATGCACGGGGATTGCGGAAACCTGATTGATAGTGTTTTTGTGATAGTGTCAGCATGACATCGGTCCATTCCCATTAGAAAGGAGTTAGTGCGATATCTTCTCCAGATGAGCACAGAAAGAAATATCTGCGTCACAGCTATTTATAAAGTTAACCATTAGCTAATCCCTGATGTTTGATTGTGGTGTTTGTTTTGTGCAGAAATAAAGTTAAACATAAAAAAGAAATATTGGGGAAAACTATATTATTGTTAATAGTAAAAGAGAGTTTCTCTTTTAAGGTGATAATTACTTTTAATAGAATTAGTATAGATTTGATGTTTGGAAGATAAATTTAAGTAAAATGCTTTGGGGATTTCGTAATGGCTAACAGATGAAAAGGTTAAATAGGTTAAATAGTTAAGATAGCTAAGATAGCTTAAATAGGTTAAGGTTAAGATAGGTTAAATAAGTTAAATAGTTAAGATACGTCAAATAATCGACTTAATTACATTTAACCTAGATTAATTCATAAAATAAATGCCACCTAAGCTGAACAATTTAATTTAAAAAAAGTTCTATAATAAATTATAAGATGATTATTAAATTTAAAAAAATATTTTAAAACAATATATTGTAGAACCTCTAAGTCGAACATTGATAAGTCGAAATTCTCCAAAACTCGAAAAAAAGTTTTTGTTCCCTTCCTTTCAAGCCCCAAAGCCTCCATTACTCGAAATTTCAAACTTCTGTATGTCGAAATAATTATTCAATCCCCACAATTCATTTTGGTATAAATTTTCCCTCTGTAACTCGACAAAAAAAAAAATTGGACTTTTGTATTTCGAACATTAACATTGTTTGATTTTACAACTTTTTTTACAACCTTTACAACTCGATCATATGAAATTATTTCGGAATTATTTTGATTTTTTATTGTAGTATATAATATGACTTTTAAGTTGCAAATAAACATGTTTATTACCTCTGTAATTTAAATTTTTATTTATTTTACCTCTCTAACTCAAAATAAGTTCGCCTACAAAGTCGAATATTTCCTTACAAAATCCGCGTAAGTCGAAATCCTCCACAAGTCGAAAATTCTACGAATTATTTAGCGTCTCCCTTGAAGTTCGACTTAACGAGGTTATACTGTATATATATTTCCTTATCCCACTTGGTAGACAGCAACTTCTAGGCCAAGTCCAAAACCCGTGTGGTCTCATGGAAGGAAAAAAGAGGAGGCAGCTTCTGTTGTGATGGAGCACCCGTACGCAGAAGTTTGGCTTCGCTCCGTGAAGCTGAGGGGTACATTTGCGCAATGCGTCTACCCCCGCATTTGCGTCTCGTATGAAAGAAAACCCGAAAAACTCCCACCAAGTGACTCACTAGGCAAGATGCTGAATATTCCAAACGCCATCCAGGCTCCTCGTTTTGAAACAATTTCTACAACAATGCAGCCATTTCTACAACTCGGCCCCCAATATCTCACTAACAGTGCAACGGTGCATGGTACCACTCAGTCACAAGTAGGGCACACACTGAATTCACTAAATTAATAGAAAGTGATATTTTCTGAGAATTAAATGCCCTCATATTTACAAGGGTAACTGCCCTCATTTACGCTGGGAGTGCTTCTACCCCCCTCCCTCAGTTTGACTTTCAATGCGTGATGTTTATACATGCTGAAATAGAATCTCCATCGTATCTCCTCGTTTCTGAAAGCAGTCACCTAAACTTAATAATCATATATCAATCAAAAATAACAATACATAACAGAACCTTAAATGGATACCCTCTAACAAACTACTTCAAGATTAGTTTATCAAAAACAATATAAATCTCCTGTTCCGCTATTTCCAGGAGAGTATTACTTTACTTACTAATTCATCTTTTTAGCGATACATCTTACCGTAAATGGATTATTTCGCAATCTTTATGATAGATAATAAATGCCGTTGCCCTCGCATTCTTCTTGAAAACTTTCCGCGGAATGCATGGACTGCAAATGGGATTGCGGAAACCTGATTGATGGTGCTTTGCGATAATGTCATCATGGCATCGGTCCATTCCCATTAGAAAGGAGCTAATGCGATATCTTCTCCAGACGAGCACAGAAAAAAATATCTGTGTCACAGCCATTTCTAAAGTTTACCATTAGCTAATTCCCGATGTTTGATTGCAGTGGTTGGTTTGTACAGAAATAAAAGTTAACTATAAAAAAAAAAAGATATTGGGTAAAAACTATATTATTATTATTATTAACAGATAGTTTATCTCTTAAGGGGATAGTTATAATTACTTCTAATAGAATTAGTATAGAGTTGATGTTTAGAAGATAAATTTAAGTAAAATGCTTTGAGATGACTAACAGATAAAAAGATTAAATAGGTTTAAATAGTTAAGAAGAGGTTAAATAGGTTAAGGTTGAGTTAAGTTAATTAATCAACTTAATTAAATTTAACCTAGATTAATTCATAAAATAAATGCCACTTAAACTGAACATTGATTTTAAGAAAAAAAAAAGTTCCGTAGTATATTATAAGATGATTATTAAGTTTAAAAAATATTTTAAAACAATATCTCTCTACATATTTTTTTCCTTTTCCCACTTGGTAGACAACAATATCTAGGCTAAGTCCAAAAACCCATATGGTGTCATGGAAAGAGGGAAAGGGAGGCAGCTTCGTGATGGAACACCCCTAGGTAGAAGTCTGATTAGGCTCCGTGTCGCTGAAGAAGGAGAACAGTGTCTTCCGTGAGGACTACCCCACATTTGCGTATCGTGTGGGAGAAAACCCGGAAAACTTTAGCCAGGTAGTCCGACTCACGAGGCAAGATATGAAAATGAACATCCCTCAAAAATGAACGTCTTCTCGCGTCTTGAAACAATGTCTACAACAAAGGCGCCAGCACATTGAATGTCTGCGCTAATGCTCGGTACCACAGATTTCGGGTTCGAGTTTCGGCGGTGCCATATATATTTGTAGTGGTCGGTGCCGTAACTTTAAGCCGTAGGTCCCGGTATCATATGACCGTAGAGCGTCACAGAGCCCAATCAGACTTCTTCTCATCCACATCATTCTCAAACTGTAAAGAGACAACTCAGCTCTAAACACAGTAATGTGGTGTGGTGTAGTAGTAGCCCTAATGCTCACCAGCGACGCGCGTTGCCACTGAGCCACGGGTCGGGAAAAAAGCAATATATTTATATATTTGTTACATTTAAATATTTATTGAATTCCTTTTTATATTAATAATTTAATTAAAATTACTATCTTTCAAACAACGGAAACAAATTATTCGATAAAAAAAAAAAAAATGGACGTCCTATAATGCACGGCAAAAAACGATTTCTGAGTGAAAGGCAAAATGTAAAAATTCAAAACAAAAGTCACAACAGCTTTGTTAAAAAAGGAAAAATAATTAATTAATTATAAAATTTTCATCTATTACAAATAATTATAAATTTAGTATCAAGTCAAGGAATAAGAGATTTAACTATATCATCATATTTCCTCTTTCAAATATATCGCATGTTGCAAAAATCTAAAATAGAAGAGTTATTGTAATGACCAATTATCATTGTTTTTTGTGGATATATAAATTAGAGGTAAATATAAATAAACCATAATAGAGATAATTCGTTGAAGACTTCTGTCTGTCATCGCCAACGTAGCCAAAAATTTCGAAGAATGTATTTTGGGCTCAACACCAGTGGAATGTTTTTCCTTCATTTTTATCAATTTGTCAAAGTAAATATGTTGTGGATGTTGTCTTAAAAATTTTTCCACATAAAAAAGAGTAAAAGGTTTTCGAAAATTGGTTTCCTAAAAGGAGACAGGAATTAAAGTAACTAGTTTCGTGTAACATTTGAAAAGATATAATGTTCAACCTGTGATATTCATCATTTCTACCCTATCCTTATTTATTTATTAATTATTTCTATTTCATTCATTCCATTAAAAAGGAAAAAAAAAAAAAAATCTTGTATTTTGCAAAAAAAAAAAAAAAAAAAAAAAAAAGGAAAAAAATAAATAAAAAAAAAATCTTAAAAATTAAAAAATAATAATTAACTAATTAAAATTAATTTAATTATTAATAAAATTTAAAATTAATAATAATAACTAATTAATTAAAAATTTATAATTATTATTAATAAATTAGAATTCAATTACTATTATTAATAAAAATAAAATACAAATCCATTTGTATTTCATGCAGAGAAAATATAAACTATAACAGCTGGCCTGAACAGTTCGTAGGCTGACACATAGATGGGGCTACTAGTATTAAATCCATATGATTTTTAGTTAGCCCTAGCCTTCAAAAAGACACGTGTATAAATTTGAGAGCTGTTGCACGATTAGTATGTGAGTTATAGCATTTTTAGTGAAGCAACTTTTGTTAGTTTGAAAAGAGGGATAACAAGGAATTTCGTGTGCTAATAAAGCATTGCTTTTTGGCGAAAAAAAAAATACTATTGAAGCCAAGGCTTGGCTTGATAAACATTATTCGGACTTTGCACCAGGAAAATAAACCGTAGAGAAGTGGTTTGCTAAATTTAAACGAGGCGAAATGAGCACCGAGGACGATGCACGCAGTGGATGCCCCAAAGAGGCTGTTACCGACGAAAACATCAAAAAAGTCCAAAAATAATTTCTGATAACCGTAAAGTGAAGTTGATTGAGATAGATGAGACCCTAAAGATATCAAAGGAACGTGTTGGACATATCGTGAATGAATATTTGGATATGTTCAAAGTGGTTCAAGTGTGTGCGCGAGCTCACAATCGACCCAAAACAACAACGAATGGATGATTCTAAGCAGTGTTTGGAGCTGTTCAATCGTAATAAACCCGAATTTTTGCGTCGATATGTGACAATGGATGAAACATGGCTCCATCATTTCACACCGGAGTCCAATCGACAGTCAGCCGATTGGACTGCACGTGATGAACACTAAAAATGCTATAACTCACATACTAATAGGGCAACAACTGTCAAATTTATACACGTGTCTATTGAAGTTTAGGGCTAACTAAAAATCTTATGGATTTAATACTAGTAGCGCCATCTATGTGTCAGCCTATGAACATTTCAGCACACCTGTTATTTATATACATACTATATTTTTCTGCAATTTTTAAAACTGAAATGTCGATAAAAATTCACGTGACAAAGGATATAATATCAAAGAAATATGCACGATAATTATCTAATGCATAATGGATACGAAAATATTATGCAATATAATTTTCATAGATTTGGCCAAATGGCCGAGTGATTAGCGCTCGATCCCAGAGGCTTCGGCTTCAAGTCCCGGCGTTGCCATGGATATCTACAGTGGTTCGGAATCCACTTTAAACAATACGTCTCGGTCAAATATGACTGTAGAGCGATGGACGTAATGCAGGCAATCCTGCCCCATTAAAAAAAAATCATCTCCTGTTTCGAAATCTGCCAGAAGGCCGACGGCCTTGGCCCATTCTGGTGTTGTTGTACCATTGAAGAAGTATTTTCATAGATTTACAGCAACATACTTATATTACATACATACATTTAGGGGTCTGATGGCCGAGTGGCTAGCGCTGTGGCTCACGATACCACAGGTTTCGGGTTTGAGTTCCAGAGGTGGCATAGACGTTTGTAGTGATTCGGAATCCACTTTAAACCGTCGGTCCCGGTCTAATAGGATCGTAGAACGCTGCGTGAGTATTGCTACTAGCGTCCGTAGCATGTCTTCAAGCTACACATACCCTATGGGTAGTGCTATATGAGTAATGTTGGCGCAGTCCTTGCTTACTGCATAAAGATAATTATCTATGTATTGATTACTGCATTAGAGAATAAAAAACATTTATACACTAACGAATTCGATTAAAATTAATATGACAAATTACGATATTAAATAAAGGCGAAAATAAAATTTGATAGGCAGCTTTATAATAGTTTTTAACCTTTTTACAGTATTAACTCGGTATATCTACTTAATCAAATCCGGAACATTAGACTTATACCAGATGAATTTTTCTCATGAAATAAAGAGAAAATAATTAATCAATTCCTACGAAAACTTCTTGTTATGTTTGAGTATGATTCATTGATGGAGTTGCAATAAATAATATAAGCATTGCTTAGTACTAAAAATTAATACAAGAGAGTTAAATCAAATAAATAAGTAAGTAAAAATGAACTAAATTTAATATTTTCTTTTTGTCTCTTTTTCAATTCCTTCTATTAGCTCCCACTCTCCCTATACTATATATCTTGTTCAAATTTTCAATCGTTCATAAAATACTTTTTATTCATCCACTCAAGTTCGAATACATTTTTTTTTAACTTGTAGTGTATGACACTTGATGTTAATACAGTTTTTCCAAATATTAATTCAGCAATTAAATTTAATTCCTTAATTTTACGTTTTTTCAGATTTAAGTTGCATATATCTACCAATAGATGGCGCAGATAAACTTAAAAACTGAATGAAAATTATTCATGAAGGACTTTCTGCAATATAGTGAAAAAAAAGTAGGAATTGACTTAAAATTTTTTTATATATTACTTGTTCTTATTTAGACCTAGCTGAAGAAAACATTTAATGTTTACAAAAGAATGTCCTAAATAACTTTGTATCTGCTTTATCCTCAAAATATTTCAAAAATGGGATATCGTGGATCTTTCCAGACAAAGCTATTACGGCTTATTTGGGCTTTGCTAGGATGGCTTTTGTCTGCAAAATTTTCGACGTTCATCCGTTTTGAAAAGATTTGGACACAAAGACTCGTATTTTGAGTCAATAAAATTTTAACATAAAAAAAAAAAACCAACTTCAACCAAATAAAATGTTTTGCGTCCAAATAGGACATGTATCAAGTTGGATTTATTCCAAAGCAGAAGAATACTGAGATACTATTATATAAGAAAAGACATTTCTTGTTAAAAATATTTTGGAGATAGGGATGTATCAGTACCAGGACTTCAAGCGTGAAGGACGGATAGATTCTCTCAGGTACACGGAATCACCTAGCAATGCAGAGTTAAAATTCTTCCATGACACGATAGATGGCGTTGCGTTAGTCCTGAGTTCACATTATAGCTTCTGTAAAAACGTGCCATTTCCTTCCCACTTCTATGCTGTTCGCCGATGAGACGTGCTTCATAAGAGAAATTCTTCAATGCACATGATACTCATGTGTAGGCGAAATCGTGCAACGCAAGAACTGTTTCGCTGTAAATGTTCGTATTGGCATTGTGGCGGTTCAACATGTTGCAGTGTTTCCTTTTAATCTCACAAAGCAAGTATTTGATTTTTCTGAGCATACTTATGTTTCCGCAAATTTTGAAAGACAAATAGACTACTAAATTAATTCGATTTTAATTTTGGGATTCCTTTACGATGGGACCTCCCTCATTTCAGTAATAACATTCGTAATCACTTAGACAAAACATTTCAGTAATGCAGTGGATTGTGCTTGGCGCTGTTTATTGGTCTGCTGTATCGTCAAACCAAGAATGCGTTGATAACTTATTTCTGAAGTGAATCAAAACACACGTTAGACAGTGCCAAAATAATGGGTTAAAAATTCGTAATAGCAGCTGAAGCAGTCCGTGATTTGTCCGGAATGTGAACTTTAAAAAAGTCAGTTCGAGACTGATATTTAAAACACTATCCTGTTGTTGTTTCTTATCCTACCTGATCGAGAGCAACATCTAGACCAAGTCCATGAATCCGAGTGTACTTAGATTGACGAGTCATGATAAAGGGGAAAAAAAGGAAGCTTCTTTTTAACTTTGACCTTGCGACACAAAGACATGGAGCACCCTTAGAGAAACTTTTGAATTACCCCACCGGTTAAACTTTGGGCACTGGGCAAACCATTTTAGTCGCCTTTTACAACATGCGTGGGCTGCAGTGGGCTTTTCTTCCAACCCGAACCCACAAGGGGTAAACACTGTCCTTGACTTATGTTACATTTATTGTTGAAACGCATATTCCTTTGAGATGTTCTTTATTTCTAATGTTTTCGGCGTACATCACTTTAGGTGTATGTTATTTCCTTCAATGCATTGCTATTTAATTCCAAGTCGTCTATATATACCACCCCACCTTGTTACAAGTTTATAACCATGTTATAAATATTATCCCTCTATGGATTAGTTATCGAGATGGATAATAGATTTCTGATCTAAAGAATATCGACAAAAGAATATCGAAGAACAAAATCGACATTTTAACTTTTTACAACTATTCATTGGAATGTATAATAATTTCTATTTAAAAACTTTTGAATTATTCTAAAAACTTGCATAACTTTTGAAAACCTTTAATTACTAATAAAGTTTTCTTAAAATTGTGACACGCTACAATTGAGGCTATCATACTGTACGTATATGGACGGATGAAAGAATAATGATTTCCAAATGAATCTTCAGCAATACACATCCTGTAATATTAAAATTATATATATATATATATATATATGTATATATGTATATATATATATGCACAATATTATTACAGGACATAATATTAGAAGCGTACTCACCGCTTTATTACACGACGATTTGCCAGGTTGACGGAGAACCTTGGCTTGCTTTGAGAATAAGAGAAGTTTCTTAAATTTTAAACCCATTGATTAGACTGAAAGTAAGATGTATATATATATATATATATATATATATATATATTTATGTATATATATATATATTATTTTTTAATATATTATTATTTTTAAGTAAAGAATAAAAGTTTAAAAGAGAAAAATGAAAGGTAATAAAAAATAATTCGCCTTACTAGACGAGAATATTCAAGTTAATTTTAAAAATTGAACTTTGAAAAACAATTTAGCACTTTTCCTGTTTTAGCTTTTTTTTTGCAATTTTAAAATTAATAAAATAATCAAAAATTAATAATAAGGGTGAAATTTATTAATTATGTATAGCAAAAAAAATAAATCGGTGAAATTAAAATAATCTTTGTTATATCAGACTTAAAAATTAGTAATTCTACGAATGAAAACGTTGAACTAAAAACATGTTGATATTTCTCAGCATTTTTTGGATGTTTCTCCAAGATTTAATTCAACGAAAAACCGCAGAATTTATTTTTGTTTATCAAGGTCATTATAAATCAATTATTAAGAATCTTTACATTATGAAATGCAGTCAGAGGAATCAATCTGCCAAGACACGAGGCTCGATTTTTCTGCTAGGGTTTCAGAAAAATATCCATAAGTAGAAGCGTTGCTCAACTTCAGTGGTTCTAGATAACCAGCATCTGCCCACTGAACGAGATATCTGGGCCTTTCAGCGAGACAGTATAAACAGAGAAGATACAGGCCTCCCAGACCCTATTAAAAACCCATTTTGTGGACTTTTACTCTGGCGTTCCCTTTGATTATCAGCAAATCAAGGTCAATGAAAATTAGACTCCGATAACAACAAAGGAGAAAGTTCATACGAAAATGAAAATATTGCCATGCATCCGTTTTAAGCAATTTTTAAATGGCTTTCAGTTGTTGAAAATTTAATTTTATGGTACTTGAAAATTTTTTCTTAAATGATTAATCTTATTTTTTAAAAAAATAGGGTACTTAGGTTTTGTTCTTCTACAGTGAGTTTTGTTCAATTTGAACATGCAACATTTGAACATGCATGCATCTAAGACTTAATATACTTTATACATAATTTTTGTTTCCAGGCCTATGTAGCCCCCTAGTAAAAATAGTTTAAATAGAAAAAAAGCTTTCAATCACAGAATAACAAAGGTTGGTTTGTCGTTCTACGGTCATTTTGTGCAAACTTTTAGGCTAATTATACGGGGATCTACATTTTAAATTGGATTTCGAACGACAATTAAACGGCCCATACATTTATTTTAAACAATATTTTAAAAGGCTTTTTGTTCGTAAAAATTTAATTTTACGCTATTCGAAAAGTATTTAAGAAGGATTAATCTTATTTTTTTAAAAAAAATAGGGTTCTTAGTCCCCTGGTGTACGAATAATATAAATAGTTTAAATTGAAAAAGCTTTCAATCTCAGAATAACATAGGTTTGGTTTGTCGTTCTATGGTCATTTTGTGCCAACTTTAGGCTAATTACACGGGATCTACATTTTAAAGTAAATTTCGTACCACTATTAAACAGCCATACATTCATTTTAAGCAATGTTTTAAAAGACTTTTTGTTGATAAAAATTTAATTTTATGATATTTGAAAATTTATTAAAGGATTAATCTTATTTTTTTTTTTTAAAAAAATAGGGTACTTAAGCGCGTTTGTCCTTCTACAGGGAGTTTTGTTCGAATTTGAACATGCATTTTTAAAAAGTCTAGTCTAAGACTTAATGTACTTTGCACATAATTTTTGTTTCCAGGCCTATGTAGCCCCCTAGTGTACGAATAATATAAATAGTTTAAATAGAAAAAAAGCTTTCAATCTCAGAATAACATAGGTTTGGTTTGTCGTTCTACGGTCATTTTGTGCAAACTTTAGGCTAATTACACGGGGAACTACATTTTAAATGGATTTCGAACCACCATTAAACATCCATGCCACCACAAAAATTCAAATCTGAAGCCTATGGTACCAAAGTCCAGAGCGCAAGCCAATTAGCCATCAGACAGCATACAGAATACAGAATAACAAGAGTGCAATGTTAAAAATCACAAACATAAATATAATGTGAAATTTATGGATAGGATGGAAAATTATCAATTTAACACACTTACTAGAAGAAAATGGTCGATAAAATAGTCTAAAATATTTATTAATTAAATTATCTGCGTCCATTCTTTTACTATAAAACAGCAACATTTTGCACTCATTTTGACTTCTTAAACTGAAAGCTGTAACAATATTTTGAGTACCACGCCATGCCATATTTTCAAATCATGTTTATAACCTTTTTTATTCTTTCTGTATTGCATACTTTTCGTTTCACTTACACTCAAGAGCCAAAACATTTTGACGACCCCTACATTTTGCAATGAACTCGCCTGGATGACGTGGAAGGCACGTGATCAGGTGGAAGTGGTATTTAATTGGTATTAAGTGGTGGTATTAATCCATGCCAAGGCGGGTTGAAGCTGTGTTGCAAGCCAAAGGTGGGCCAACTCGTTATTGACAGGTGGTCATAATGTTTTGGCTCTTGAGTGTATGTTTATAAATATTAGTTACATATTGAAAATCCTTTCATCGGATTTGAAGAAGAAAGTGAATTATAAAAAATACTCAAAACACATCCTTTAACAATGTTTATTCCACCGACATGGTATTATAAGATGAATTAAAGTTTGGCAGGATAAAGGTCTAAACGAGAATTATACGCATTGATTGAGATCTCTACTTTGGTAAACAAAAAACATAAAAACCTTAGTTTAGTTTAGCATTAATAGGCTGTTGACCTGTAATATTATTCAGCGTTTTATGATGATCTTCTACAGGAGTATTCAACACTTTTGTGGTCTTACATGACATTAAAGATGAATAGATATTTTTTTGGCTGTAATTGTGAATCTAAGCCATATATAAATCTTAAATTTGTATAGCAATCTTGATTATATTCCTTCGATATTCTTTATTTACACAACGCTCTATATAGTAAATAAATTTGACCAGCGCAGTTTTTTAGATAGCACTTTTCCTCATGCGTAATAAGATAGAAGTCTCACTCGTGGCCCACTGGTAATGAGAGTAACTAGGATGCATCAGTTTCAATTTGGTTTATCTCTCTACGGTCATCTTGTGCTCACGAGGGCTTCACAGACCGGGACCTACAGTATAAAGTGGATTCCGAACCACTCACAAACATCCATGCCACCTCCAGGATTCGAACCTGGGGACTGTGATGCCAAGTGCAAGAGCGTTAGCCAATTGGTCATCAGGTACAAATCCACCGGTGGAATCTGTTGCGAACACAGCTTCAAACGAGACAACTCGGAGGTAATTTTGCCAGACGTGTAAAGTGTCTCGTATCGATAGTTACGTTGCCTCGTGAAAATATTCTCATATGAGACACAAAAAAGCTTGATAATACCCATAAAAGTCCACCTAGCAGGCAGCGCCCGACTCTCATTACCCGTCGTCATGTTCGTTTCATATATCAGTGGAACACAATGCTTACTGATGTTCAACAACCAGTAAAAGTAATTAGGAACACAGAATAAATAATTTGAAACCGATCTTAATTTGAAATACAAGTAAAAACGAATCAAAAGCTTTCATGTACATAGCAAAGATAAGTATGATAAATACATAGGTTAGAAAATCTTTCTGTTGGAATGTTTTAGGATGCAAAACTCCAGATGCCATCCCAGGTATGTACATTACAAATCAAGTCGGTACTCTATGAATGCAGCGTAACCTATTTTATTTGCATCCTGGTTTATTGTGAACCTGCAGCAAATCTGTCCTTTTAATAACAATGGATCTAAAAATCCAAAAGGTTCGGCATCTGAACACAATAACGCGTGAAAAGGTTTTAAAAATTATTAAATGAATAAGGTTTTCTTTTTAATCAAAAAATAATCAATGCAAATTCTTTTGTATTTTTTAACTATGAAATTTTGGAACAGAATAATAAATCCAGAAAAAAAAAATATTCAATTTATAACTGTTATACTGGAACATACATTGATTGACATTTGTTATAAAAATATAGACTTTATCATATATTTAAATCTATAAGTTTGAATTAATATATTTCTTTTATTATTAAAAAGGAAAACATACTTGAAGTAGGTATTATCGTCTGCAGTGAGCAATTTAAAGTCGCCATTTCATTCATCAGAATAACTAACTTTGGTGATTAAATGATTAAATAACATGCATTAATTTAATCCTTTTAATGTCAACACCCATGTACAAACATATAAGTAACATTTGTTACAAAAATATAGATTTTATCATATATTTCGACCTATATGTTTGAATTAATACATTTCATTTTAATATTAAAAATGAGAACATACGTAACGATGTATTATTGGCTACAGTCAGTTGTCAGAAGTTGCCATTTTATTCATCAGAATAACAACTGTGGAGATTAAATGATTAAATAACATGCATTTTTAATCCTTTTAATGTCAACACCCATGTACAAACATATAAGTAACATTTGTTACAAAAATATAGATTTTATCATATATTTCGACCTATATGTTTGAATTAATACATTTCATTTTAATATTAAAAATGAGAACATACGTAACGATGTATTATTGTCTACAGTCAGTTGTCAGAAGTCGCCATTTTATTCATCAGAATAACTAACTTTGGAGATTAAATAACATGATTAGACAAACATATAAGTAACATTTGTTACAAAAATATAGATTTTATTTTAATATATTATACCTATATGTTTGAATTAATACATTTCATTTTAATATTAAAAATGAGAACATGATTGGCTAAAAAGTTTTTATTCATCAAATAACTAACTTTGGAGATTAATGATTAGATCGCTTGCATATTTATTTTAATGTCAACATACATATGATTAACTTTTTATAAAAATATAGACTTTTGAATTTTCGAATATTCTTCTTTCTAATATTAAAATTGAAGTATTATCGTAAGAAGCGAGTCGTTAATATTTGCCATTTTATTCATTAGAATAAGTAACTTTCGAGATTAATGATTAGATCGCTTGCATAAATTTAATCTTTTCAACTTCAACATTCATATCTTATCATATTGTAAACATTCTTAACTCAATTATTAATACATGTGCAATATTTTTAGAGATGAAATATTTTGAATTTACTTTGATCAATAGAAAAGAGAGACAAGTTAAATTTTCAAAAATTAATATATCATTTAAGCTGCAATAAAAAAAAAAAAATCATAGAATTTGAAATTGAAAGCATTAGAAGGAGAAAGCTAATCCCAGTTTTTTCTGAATTCAGAGACTTAAAAGTAAAAACATTATTTTTAATTAAAATTATTTAAATTAAATTTCGTATGCTGCAAAGGATCAGTTTGAAATTTAGAAGTCTATTACAATTATATTCTTCTACATTATATTCTTGGTAATTTTACTAATCCAAAATAAAATTAGCTCTGGTGCTCGGTGAATATTAGAGCTCGGAAGAATTTAATTATAAAACTTTCTTCAAAAAAGACGTATCGTATTTTTACTTATTCTTATTATATTATATAAATATCAAGATATTTTGAGAAAATTATTATATTCTATTTAAGAAATGTTCTTTCATTAACAACAATTCGACCAGCATTTAAGTATTGCATATTCTAGCTTTACAAGAAATTAGTAATTATCTAATTTTTAAGAACATTAAAAAATATTGTGAATCAATTTATTAATTTTCATTGATGTTGTTTTTTTTTATTTATTTTCATTAATGCTGTTGCTTTAATTTATTAATTTTCATTGATGTTGTTTTTTTTTTTCAATTTATTAATTTTCATTAATGCTGTTGCTTTAATTTATTAATTTTCATTGATGTTGTTTTTTTTTCAATTTTTAATTTTTATTAATGCTTTGCTTTAATTTATTTTTCATTGATGTTTTTTTTCATTTAATTTTTATTAATGCTGTTTTTAATTTATTAATTTTCATTGATGTTGTTTTTTCAATTTATTAATTTTCATTAATGCTGTTGGTTTAATTTATTAATTTTCATTGATGTTGTTTTTTTCAATTTATTAATTTTCATTAATGCTGTTGCTTTAATTTATTAATTTTCATTGATGTTATTTTTTCAATTTATTAATTTTCATTAATGCTGTTGCTTTAATTTATTAATTTTCATTGATGTTGTTGCCTTAATTTATTAATTTTCTTTGTTGTCGTTTCATTGATGTCCTCTTGTTGGTAATGTGCCTGGCATTGATAAAACATTTTTGCCAGTGACAGAGCTGGTTTAGAAGGATTTAATTATAGAATTGCTTCCTGCAAAAAAAAAATCGTATAGTGTTTTCAATTTCTCTTATTATATTATGTAAAAGGAGCCTGATGGCCGAAATTTCTGGCGCAAGGTACCACGGGTTTCGGGTTCGAGTCCCGGTTCTGCCATGGATGTTTGCAGTAGTTCGGAATCCACTTTAAACAGTAGATCCATGTCTAATAGGATAGTAGAGCGTAGTGAGGGTAGTGTTACTCGAGTCCGTAGCACATCTTTCAAGCTACGCGTGCCCCCTGGGTAGCGCTAAATGAGTAACAGCGGTGCAGCCCTTACTTACGGCATAAAAAGATTAACTGTCTCTGTATTGTCAGCTGCATTAGAACAACGTATTATGTAGATATCAAGATATTTTGTTAAATCGGATATAACAATTCTTTTCAAAAGTTTTTAACAATTTTCGAAACTTTAAACAATATTTAAGTACTGCATGCTCTAGCTTTACAAGAAATTAGTAGTTATCTAATTTTCAAAAATAGTGGGAAATATCAAATTTCTGAAATTGATTAGAGAAACACGTATTCCATTAAAATTATTCTACTAAAACATTAAAGCATATATTGAAAGGGAAAAATAATCACTCTGGTCTGATGTCCAAATATTAATGTCAAAGCTTTATCAGGAATATTCTGACATTTAATTAATTAATGAAATACGTATTTCATTAAAATTCTCTACTAAAACGTTAAAGTGTATATTGAAAGGAAAAATAATCACTCTGGTCTGATGCTCCAAATATTAATGTCAAAAACTTTATCAGGAATATTCTGACATTTTTCCTTAGTTATGTCATTTTTCTTTCTAAAACAAAACAAACTTGAGGAAGGGCGAAAAAACGGTCTGATCTCCAAATAAACACGCGCTTTGTTTTTAAGATTTTTTTTTTTTCTGTATCCTTTTTTCTTTTGACGTCAAAACAAACTTAGATCTTGAAAAGAACTTTTCACATAAACATCCCATCTGATTTTAAGATTTTTTTCCTAATAAAACATTTTCTTTGCAAGGAAAACTAATGTACTTTTGACGTCAAATATATTAGATCTTGAAAATCAATATAAAAATCAATATCTAGATAAAATTTCCATTGCATATATATAATTTTCTTTGAGAAGGAAAACTAATGTACTTAATGCATATATATAATATTGTTTATTATCAATAAATATAAAATCTATATTATATAAAATTTCTCTTAATGCATATATAATATTATTCTTAATGCATATATATAATAGTTCAGTATAATTTTTAGATTATAACTTTTGAAAGTTCGTTTTCCCCACTGTATTTATTATTTCGTTCCAAAAAATAAAATAGTCAATTAAAAAACTCTTTAGTTGTAGTTTTAATTAAATTATTTAATTAAAAATACAACTAAATATACTATACAATACCGATTTTAACGCCGCCAGATGGCGCCAGCCTTAAAATCTGATTGGCGCTACTAGTTAAATTGTTGTGAAATAACGTAGAAGATTTATAGTATTATTTATTCAATTTCATATAGCTTATTATCAATCAATATAAAATCCATATTATATGAAATTTCTCTCTAATAAATGAATATATATATATGTTTATGAATGTTTCGGCATAACTTTAAAATTTTAACACAAGTTCAATTTTTTTTCCCCATTGAATTTATTATTTCTTTCCAAAAAATAAAATAGTCACTTAAAAAATTCTTTAGTTGCATTTTTAATTAAATAAAAAACCTTATTTTTAATTGATATAAGGTTTTCACTCCACCAGATGGCGCTACTCTTAAAACTGATTTTTCGCCATTAGGTTTAAATTGTTTTGAAATAATGTATTAAAATGTATAGTATTATTTATTCAATTTCATATTGTTTATTATCAATCAATATAAAATCTATATTATATAAAATTTCTCTCAATATATATAATATGTTTCAGTATAATTTTAAGATTATAACACTTAAAGGTTCAGTTTTTCACCGCTGAATTAATTACTTCGTTTCAAAAATAAAATAGTCAATTAAAAATTCTTTTTAGTTGTATTTTTAATTAAACAACAAAACATTATTTTAAATATCCATAAGATGAGCTGGAAAAAAATTTCTACTCTAAGGGAGAAGTGAGGGAAGCTGACCCTTCCCCCTTGACGGATTTTTTAAAGGGAAGGTTTTTAGAGAAGTAAGAGAATGCTGCGACTTGTCGACAAAAAGAATATTGTTTTTCTCTGAAGTGATTGATTGAACAGGCTTGGAATTTCCACCTGTTTTCAAAGTGAGTCCCTGGTGGTTTTCGTGTATTACGTCATTGTGATAATTAAGGTCTGCCGCAGACCACGTTTCTGAGATTCGACGTAGATTCGAGAACTCTGAAAATCTCCAACCTTAGAGTGAAGTCTACTTGTGATTTAATTGTGCACGTGTGAACAAATTTTATTTTGAATTTTTGTATAATAACCCAGAGTTCTGTATTTGTATATATATTAGGTTGGCGCACTATTATCAGGCGTTTCTTTGTCGTGCCCTATTTTAATAAAATTTTAAAAATATTTTATAAATTTATGAATGAAAATATCCTTCTAGTTTTAGATTATAAAATGCGTTTCGATAATCATAATCATCCTCATTTTGGGTTGGGTTCCATCAATAGCAGCAAATCCCGTTTAAGATGATTTCCAATGGATGATTCCGCTCCTAGCCCACCAAAGAGACCATTGCCTTCTCACAGTGCACGTCCTTAGTTATTAATTTTGGTGAAACTCCTGGCGAAATGCAGACCTTCTCTCTTTTGAGGTTTTTGAAGAGAAACCATGATTCATCCCCAGTGACAAGATCCTTTAGAAACGGACCCCGCTCGTTCTGTTGAAGCAAATCGGTGAAATTCAGACAATTTCAGTTTTATTATTGTCGCTGAGTTCGTAGGCGATCCATCCAGCCTATTTTCATACCTTTCAAGCTTTTTGTGACGCCGAACGATGGTTGAATGGTCCATATTGAAGATGTCGGCCAGCATTCGAGTTGTCTCCTTCCACGGCTGCCAAAAGTGCCTTGATGTCGAAATCCGATGGTCGACCTCTTCTTCCTGTCTTTTCTTCAAGCTAATGTCGCCAGATTTCAAACGGGCAAACCATTCCCTGCATCGACTTTAACTGATTGTGCCCTCACCGAAAGTTCGTTGAGATCGAGAAATGACTGCACTGCTTTCCATCCTTTCTCAAAGTAGTACAGCATAATACGACGAATACGAGTATAATTATCGACAAGCATTTTTATAACCTAAAGTAGAAGGATATTTTCATTCCTAAATTTATAAAATATTGTAAATTTTTATTAAAATATAGCACGCCAAAGAAAAGGGCCTAATAA
Source organism: Caerostris extrusa (assembly GCA_021605095.1). NCBI lineage: Eukaryota > Metazoa > Arthropoda > Arachnida > Araneae > Araneidae > Caerostris > Caerostris extrusa. The sequence goes on along the minus strand of BPLR01013253.1, from coordinate 11,542 downwards.
TTATGCACCAACCTAATATATATATATAGTGCTTGTAAATAAAAATTAAAGAGTTCCCATGAACCTGAAAGAGGCCCTCTTCTTCCAGTCGTTATAGTATAGGCCGATAACTTACAATATGCTAATAAAACAAACATCAATGAAAACAACAATTTCCAATTGTTAATGTAAAAGCTATTAGAAATGAATAAGAATAAATTCTGCTTGTAGAAGCATTCTACAGATAAATGGAGAAAACAATTTCAAGTTGTTAAAAAATGAATAAATTGGTATAAGCAAAAGCATATAAAGGATAAGCAAAATAAAAACATTACATGCTTAACAAATTTTCGAAATTTTACAATAATGTCATTGACAATATTGTTGCTTATAATTGCAAGAAATGTTCAGCAAGTGGAGAAGAGTGAAGAAAAATGGTCCCAACAAAATAGATCAGCAATTTGTTAAAATATTTTTGACAATGAAAGTGTGGAGGATATGGGGTTGCTGTTGGTTGCCGATCAAAAACATGTTGTCTAGTTACGTAGTAAATGATACAAAATCTGTTTTGAGCATAAAAAGGTATTAGAAAAACAAGTAATGTAAAAAAAAAAAATTAACAATACTTCTAAATACTTCTAATACTTCAACACTTTTAATAAAACATTAACAATACTTCTTTTTAGGAAAGAGTATTTCTCATCACAATTTGTATTTTCTTGAAAATGAATTGTTGTTTACTTCATTATAACAAGTAATATAAATAAAATATAATAATTTTCACTATATTACAGAAAAGTCTTTTTACAAATAAAGTTGAAAATTTTCTCTTACATCTGGCGCCATCTATTGGTAGATACATACAAGTTAAATATAAAAGAAACTAAAATTAATTAATTAAATTTAATTAATGAATTAATATTTGAAAAAACTGTATTAATATCAAATGTCATCCACTACAAGTTCAAAAAATGTATTTGAACTTGAGTGGATGAATAAAAAGTATTTTATGAACGATTGAAAATTTGAACAAGATATATGTAGGGAGAGTGTTACTAATAGTAGGAATTGAATAATGGGCACGTAATTCGCATTTCCTCAATAAATTATCTAAATTTACTGAAGATGTCTAATTTACTTTATTTATTAAATTTACTAAGATGTCTTAATCTATATTTACTGAGGATAGCTAATTTACTACAAAAAGCTATTTCACATACACTTTTAAATCACATTAAAGATATACACATTTAAAAATCAAAAATGTATTGAATATTTTTAATTGATAAAGATTAGAAAAAAAATTAAATACAAACAACTTTTTTTCTTTGATTAATTTAATTTATAATATTATTATTTACTTTTAATAATAATTATAAAAGCTAATTCACAAATATATTTAAATCTATCAAAGATATATATTCTTAAAAATAAAAATGTATTGAATTTTTTTTTTAACTGACAGGCTTAGAAAAAAATCTAAATACGAGCAATTTTTCTCATAATTAATATAATTTATAATATTATTATTAATTTTAATAGTAATTATAAAAGCTATTTCACAAATATTTTTAAATTACATCAAAGATACATACATTTAAAAATCAAAATGTATTGAATATTTTTAAGGGAAAAAAAAAATTCAGAAAAAAATTCAGAAAAAAATTAAATAAAAACAATTTTTTCTTAATTAATGCAATTTATAATATTATTATTAATTTTAATATTAATTATAAAAAGCTTTATCACAAATATTTTTAAATCACATCAAAGATACATCCATTTAAAAATCAAAATATATTGAATATTTTTAATTGACCGATTCAGAAAAAAAAAATTGAAATACAAAAATTTTTTTTTCACAATTATTATAATTTATAACACTATAATTAATTTTTATAATAATAATATTTTAAATAATAATAAGTTTTCATTATTCCTATAACTCTTTGGGAAATACTTTATGATAACTACCAACGATAAGCAAATTTTTTTTTCTCAGAAAACTATCGAATTCTTCAAAGTTCTTCAACAGCGGGGTTTCAATTTAAAAGGCTGAAAACACTTGAAAATACTTTGATTGAATCTTATCAAATGTCAAGGGGATCAGATAACGCTGAAATAAACGCTTTAAAAACCGAACGGTTAATGGAGGGTTAACTCAATCTCAATTAAACTTCATCACCCAGTGGTAGTAAGTACAATTTTTCTAGCATAATATTGAAAATATTTTACATATTCCTAGGTTATTGAATGATGTGACTAAATTTAAAGGAAAAGAAAATTCTTTAATTTTATATTGCATATTGTTTAAACTATTTTCATCAATGCATATTATTGTATACTTTAAAATATATTATAAATTTATCATGTAAAGGATAGAATTTAAAAATCTGCATCATTAAATTATAATATTTGTAATGTCCCACTTATTTATTATTAATTCTGTGATTTAATGAAAACAGTAGTTAGACAGTGTGAAAAAAAAACTTTTAGATGTTTAATGAACTATCCATCAGATTACTATAGCCCAAAGTAAGATCATAAATAAACGTAATTATTATTCTTCTTCAATGGCGAGACAACCCCATGGTTGGGCAAGATCTTCTGTCTACTGGCAGTTTCTGCAATATGACATGTTGTTTTCTTTTAATGGGTAGGGTTGTCAGCCCTTATGCCCAAAGCTCTACACCCATATTACACTGGGACCTACGGTTTAAAGTGAATTCGAACCACTACAAACATCCATGCTACCGCCGGGAGTCGAATCGAAACTTTTGGTACCGTGCTTCAGAGCGCTAATCACACTGGTTACTGAAAATATATTAATTGCTAAAAGTAATTAAGGCAGCGTGTAATAAATAAATTTATGCATATGTAATACCATTGATTGCACTTCTCTATACAAATAATGTTTTACGAAAAAAGACAAGTTTGCAATATCTGATATATTCGGATATATCTGTTTGCAAATCCTATAGTGAAAAAAAAATTTTTTTAAATATATTTTTAAACTAAATCATTCATTTTGCTCATTCATAAACGTAAAAATATTAAAAATTTATCGGTGGCTAAAAAATTTTGATATGGCCTTCTTTAACTAGTTAAATCTTAGTATGACGCGAATAATTGTAAAATAGCAATTAAAAACTATATACGACATTATAAAATATGTGGTTATATGATATTTTCTTAGGAAATTCTTCGTTATACAGAAAAGCCACAATCATCAAATCAACTTTCACTTCTCAATATTTGTTTATTTTGTATCAGAATTTGGCATTTTTGAAAGTTATATACTAAAAAAAAATATATAAGGAAAATAAGTTGTAAAAAAAAATTATTCTTTGAATTACTTATAAAATATTTTATGTAATTAAATTTTATTGATTGAGTCTAATTATAATTAACTGATAATCAATTAATTAGCCTAAACTTGAATATACCCGAATAATTTTGAAATGTGCGACAGAGAAATTGTGCATTTCAAAATAAAGTCTTGGCTACTTGTAAAAATAACAAGTAATATAAAAAGAAAAAAAATTTAAAAGTCAATTCCTATTTTTTTCACTATATTACAGAAAAGTCATTTACAAATAAAGTTGAAATTTTTCTGTTACATCTGGCGCCATCTATTATTATATACATGCATCTTAAATCTAAAAAAAAAAAACTAAAATTAATAATTTAAATTTAATTAATGAATTAACATTTGAAAAAACTGTATTAACATCAAGTGTCATCCACTACAAGTTCAAAAAAATGTATTTGAACTCGAGTGGATGAATAAAATGTATTTTATTAACGATTGAAAATTTGAACAAGATATATATAGGGAGAGTGTTAACTAATAGTAGAAATTGAAAAAAAAGTAACAAAAATAAATATTCTTTTGTAGTTGCGTTGATCATTTTCCATAATGCAAAAGAAGCCCATTTTAATTCTGGACAGTTATAATCAGTATTTAAATTCTCCATGTTATTTTTTAATGTTTACATAAATTACAATTAAAAGTATAATTTGTGTACAGTGTTTTTAATTTTTCTGAAATGTTTGAAGGTATAAAAGAAGGTATTTTTATTGTTAAGTTGCATTTATTATTTTTTACTGAACATTTTAAATATAAAAAATATTAATAAAGTTGTTTTTATAATAAATATGAAATACTTATATATGAACAAAACTCGGATGTTAACAAAAACAATTTTTTTTCCAGCTTTATTGAAATTCTTTGCGATAATAATTCAAAAAAAAAGATGTGGGCTACTACTGTAAGTAATCAGAAACTTTAATTTTTTAACTTTTATTTATAAATTTTAATTATAAATAAAATTAAATTTTATTTAAATTAATTAATTAACATTTAATAATTTACTTAAACTTTAAATTTAAATTTTTATATTTATTAAATTTTAAATTTAAATATTTTAAAATTTTTCCTTTAAATTTTTTAAATTATTTATTTTAATATTTGGCTTTTTTTCTTTAAGATACATTTTTAGACATCAATTATACTAAGTAATATCTATATTAAATTATCATACGTTTCACTTTTTGCTTGGGCATGATAATTTAGCGTGTAAGAAAAGAATCGAGAAATATCAACTTGACTTGATAGATGCCTTGAGAAAGAAATATCAATAAAACAAGTAATATATATATAAAAAAAAATTTAATTCAATTCCTACTTTTTTTCACTATATTGCAGAATAGTCCTTTACAAATAAAGTTGAAATTTTCCTCTAAACATCTGGCGCAATTTATTATTAGATACATGTTACTTAAATCTAAAAAAAAATAAAATTAATAAATTAAATTTAATTAATGAGTTAATACTTGAAAAACCTGTATTAACATCAGTGTCATCCACTACAGGTTCAAAAAATGTATTTGAACTTGAGTGGATGAATAAAAAGTATTTTATTAGCGATTAATATTTGAACAAGATATATGTAGGGAGAGTGTGAACTAATAGTAGGAATTGAAAAAGAAAAGTATAAACAATTAAAAACTGTAAAAAAAATAGTTATAATTAAATTTACAGTTGCTAATTCTTCAATCGTAACAAAATAGAAAAAGAGATAATAATAAAAGTAGAGCATTAACTAAGGTGCCATGTGCTTAGTTTACACTCGCCAGCAATTAAATGGCCCATAATTTGTAAACTTTAAGAAAGACTGAAAAATTCAAACTCTTCTATTTTTTTAATAAACAAGTGTGATACATCGATGGAAAGCTAAAAGGTCAAACTTTTTAACGATATAAAAAAGTAAAAATTGATTTTTTTGGTCGAATTTCGCTAACTTGTCATGTCCACATATCATGTCGATAAGTATTAAAAAAGCACATCTAACATTTACTTCTCTCTTTAAACAAACATGGGGGAAAGCATATAAAACAACGTCTGATATGTTGCAACCATATTCATCCTACATATTGTAGTTTTTAATTAATTAAACATGTAATATTAAGTTCAACGTATTTTTTAATTCCTTAAATGTTACTGAAATCATAGAAACTGTAGTTATCATATATGTCTTGTGATCGGCCAGAAGAGACATGATTTCAAATATTGTATATGCAAGCAAATTTGATTTAGAATAGTAATATTTAATACAACAATATTAACATATATTCTTACTAATAGTTCCATATATTTTTTTCAGATAATTTTAGCTGCTGCATTTGTTGGTGTGTTTTCCACAAGTAAGTTAATAACATTATTCTTCCTTTAATATATTGATACGATTTTAACCAGAAAATAGCAAGCACACAAAATTGTAAATGAAAATTATTTTTAAATAATATCAATTTTACGTGGTTCAAATGTGAAAAACAGAATTTATGTTTTGGAGTTAAAGTTGACTTTATTCCTAAGTTCTCTCTTTTTTAAATAACAAAACCACAGAATGACTCACTTCGATTTTCATTTTGACATTCCAAAAGAGAATTACTCATTTCGACTTTTATTTTGGCGTTCTAACCCAGAATGACTCATTTCGACTTTCATTTTTACGTTTCAAATCAGAATGACTCATTTTGACATTCGTTATGGCGTTTCAAAGGAGAATGACTCATTTTGACGTTCCAAAAGGGAATGATTCTTCTGACTTTCATTTTGACTTTGATTTTTACATTCCAAATAGAATGACTCATTTCTACTTTCCTTTTGACGGTCCAAAATAGAATGACTCATTTCGACTTGCATTTTGACGTTCCAAAACAGAATGACTCCTCTTAAAGTAACTGATTTCTATGCATCGAAAAATATCTAGTGTTGATGCACCCTCTGCATAAGAAACAGCTGCATAACAACATGTTCTTCTCCTGCATTGAAACCGTTTTAACGCTTTTAACTTAGCATTTAAAGTAAGATGATATACTTGTAAAGCAGTTTTCAATTAACTCCTATGCATTCTAAAACATTATGGCACGTTAGTTAGTGTAAAGTGAAATCTTAAGGGTCAAGACAGGCCACATTTCTTAGAATCAAATGTCGATTAGTCTTTATTAGGATGGCAGACGTAGAAAAGATATTCCTAGAAAAAAATGCTTCATCGGCCAGTAAAAAATTTGAAGCCCATGAACAACAAAACAAGTAATATAAAAATTTTTTTTTTTAAAGTCAATTCCTCCTTTTTTCCACTCTATTGCAGAAAGTCTTTTATAAATAATTTTCATTCATTTTTTAAGTTTGTCTGGCGCCATCTATTGGTAGATATATGCAACTTAAATCTAAAAAAAAACTAAAATTAATTAACTTTAATTACTGAATTAATATTTGAAAAAACTGTATTAACATCAAGTGTCATCAACTACAAGTTCAAAAAAAATGTATTTGAACATGAGTGGATGAATAAAAATTATTTTATTAACGATCGAAAATTTGAACAAGATATATATAGGGAGAGTGTGAGCTAATAGAAGGAATTGAAAAAAAGCATTTTAGCTTTATGAATTCGGTGGAACTAGGATTATCGAAATCCTATTGTAGTTAACATTAAGCATTCTCTTGTATGCACACAAGACAGTTTCATTACAATCTTATTTATACGAAATGTATAAAAAGTAGGAGATATCTGGTTCATTAATAACGTGCTACCGTTTCAGGAAACATCCTAGATGAAACAACCTGCCAGACTCACCAACGCAATACCGGAGGTGCTAATGCACCATTGCACTGGGACATCCGCTGCGACACCGACGGCAAATACCTTCCCAAACAGTGCACAGTCGAAACACCACATTGGTGCGCTTGCTACAACAAGGAGGAACGAGTTACCCAACCTTCGAGGAGCACTAAGGAATGCGGATGCTTTTTGGCCAGGCACGAGGCAACAAACAGACGTAAGAATCATTTTTAGTAATTATTTCAGTGCATTATACCAGGCAATTCTAAACGACAAATAGCAAATATTCTCAGAGACTAACTATTCTCTAAATAAGGCACTGGCATACATGGCATGGATGGATCATTTTTAGTAATTATTTCAGTGCATTATACCAGGAAATAGCAAATATTCTCAGAGACTAACTATTCTCTAAATAAGGCACTGGTATACATGGCATGGATGGATCATTTTTAGTAATTATTTCAGTGCATTATACCAGGCAATTCTAAACGCCAAATAGCAAATATTCTCAGAGACTAACTATTCCTTATTCTCTAAATAAGGCACTGGTATACATGGCATGGATGGATCATTTTAGTAATTATTTCAGTGCATTATACCAGGCAATTCTAAACGCCAAATAGCAAATATTCTCAGAGACTAACTATTCTCTAAATAAAGCACTGGTATACATGGCATGGATGGATAATTTTTAGTAATTATTTCAGTGCATTATACCAGTCAATTCTAAACGCCAAATAGCAAATATTCTCAGAAACTAACTATTCTCTAAATAAGGCACTGGTATACATGGCATGGATGGATCATTTTTAGTAATTATTTCAGTGCATTATACGCATTCTAAACGCCAAATAGCAAATATTCTCAGGATGTGGTATGGCATGGATGCACTGTTATACGGTAGCGTGGATGTTGCGAATGGTTAGGAATCCACGTTAAGCACGTTAATTCTAAGCGCCAAATAGCAAATCTACTAAAAATCTTCCAAATAGCAAAATCATCGCTAAATAAGGCACTGGTATACATTACTTTTTAGCATAATCTTTATAAAATGAATACTAATTTCGAGCTATAAGATGGATGCTCCAGTATAAACCTTACTTACTGTAAGTGTGTATTATTTACTCTTATACTGTAAGGTTACTCTTACTCTTAGGCTTACAGTATAAAATAAATAATAGTAACAGTTTAAAGTAAATAATAGTAACGGTAAAAAAATAAATGATAAAAACAATGTTTTTAGGTATAAAGTAAAAGCATAAAACAATATAAAGTAAATAATTGTAACAGTAAAATAATAATCACAAAATTTTCAAAAATAAGCCATCTCCAAAGTATTAAACACTAAATTGGAAGATTTGAAAGTTTAATGAATTTAGGAAATTTAAGGAAGTTTAATGAATTTTTTTTATACAAATACCTTTTTTTGTTCATTGCAGAAGCATCTCAGTGCGACGTTCCTGTCTGTGAACGTAGCGGCGAATATCGCAAGAAACAATGCTGTGAGCGCACTCGACAATGTCGCTGCGTTCATCCCATAACTGGAGAAACAGTTCAACAGGCCACAGCCAACATGAATTTACAATGCGCCTAATATTCTCAGCGCCCTTTGTACAACTGCACAAACATTTGTATGTGTACGTATTCAATAAAAAGCACTTGTATTTCTTTTATATATATATTTCCTTCTTGGTCATCTACAACATGAGTTCTATTAGCTACTGTGTTTAAAGCTACTGAAAGCTACTAAGCTACTGTGTTTATGTCTGGGATGGGTATGTTAAATTAGTAAGTCGAAAATTACCTCCTGTTAGGCTCCAGTAAAGGGACAGGTGAATATGCGAACACCCAGATAAAACAATTGAGATTGTACATCAAAAATTACAATAGCAAAATGGGGGGCAGTGCAGAATTCGCGTTGGATCTCTTCAATCGACTTGAAACGGTGTCCCCATAGTGGATTTTTGAGTTTAGGAATAGCCAGAAGTCGCATGGTGCTAAATCAGGTGAATACGGTTGTTGTGGAAAGATATGGGTTTCATTTTTGGCGAAAAAGTCACGAAGAATCAATGTGAGTGTGAGCTGGAGCCATCGTGATGCAAAACCCAAGACCTCTCTTTCCATAAATGTGGCCTCCTTTTACGAATAGCTTCACGCAAACAACGCATAACACTCGAATGATATTCCTTGGTGACAGTTTGGCCCGGCAGAAGGAATTCATAATGCATCACACCACGGTAATCGAAGAAAACAATCAACATGACCTTGATTTTTGAGCGATTTTGGCGTGCTCATTTCGGACTTGCTACCCCTTGTCACGATATTCGCTCGATTGATCGATTCTTTCCGGATCGTAAGCATAAATCCAAGTCTCATCTGCAGTTGTGATACATTTCAACTTTTCTTTGATAGTCAGAAAATATTGTTTCACACAATTCAACGCGACGATGTTTATCCAAAAAATTCAGTGTTTTCGGTACCAATCGAGATTTGACGCGATTGAGGCCTAAAACATCTTTTAAAATGGAATTGAACGATTCTTTTGAAATTCCAACATTATCAATAAGGTCTCTAATTGTAAATCGATGTCTTGCAAGCACCAAATCTTTAATTTTTGGGCGTGAGCTTCGTCGGTTGAGGTGGATGGTCGTCCTTCAATGCGTTCTCTGCCTTCTTTTGAACTGTTTATACCACTTCTAAACATTTCTTTCCGTTAGAGGAAGGCTCACCGAATGCCTTTTTCAACCTTCTATACATTTTCACAAACAAAATTTAATGCAATTTCTTTGCTCAATTAATTCAGACATTTCAAAAATCGCCGGAATCAGTTTTAGCCTCTCACAAACCCAAGCGTAACTCAAACACTAATGAATATTTTGACGTCAAATTTCACGAAGATGTCAAGGACAATGCCAACAATCTAAAAGAAAAAAAATTGAAATTCCATATGCCCGGGAAAATTAAATTGAAAATTTTGTTTTTAATTTTCGGGCACAGTGGTAAATTCTTCGTGCTTTGTTCCACAATCTGGTTTACTAATGAACTTCCCGATACGTGGCTCAGTGTGCGATATATGGTTACAGCAGCATAATTACTATAATATTAAAATTTAGTTACTATTAAGATAATCTTTAATATCTAATGAAGTAGTATAGTGAAATTTAATCTTTTTTGAATTGAATCTTTAATTAATCTTTTAAATATCTTGTATTTCATTGATTTTGATCTAAAGATTTATATTGCTAATTACACTATTTTTCTAAAATACATGTATATATATATATAATATCATCATCAGAATTCATGATTACTAGAACAAATAACTATGAAAGTGGACAGGGAAAAAGAAAATCTAGTATAAAATTCTGAAATTTATTTTATTGCTGCATTAGAGAGAGTAAAATCTCCCTTTCTAATGATGAATCCTACTAGTTAATCGTATAAAGAGAAGCTTGACAAATATGACATTATCTAGAACACTTCACAGCTCACGGGTATTTGAAGGGATCTTCTGGTGTAGCAAACTAATTCTCTTGCACTAGCATCTCTTAATACTATTAGCTGTATTTCTTATAATACAGGGTGGTTATAATTAAAGTGACCCTATTCAACTCCTTTAGAATCCGTTGTACCTAACGGAATTTGATGAAACTTGGTATATACGGTATATAGACCGTGGAGAAAAGATCTTTGCAATAAAAAAAAAATAGTTCAAATTTTGACCACGAAGGGGAATCGTGGAGCCTAAAGAAGGACAAAAAGTTGTCAAAACCATTAAAATTTATTCAATTACAGAATATGCTCAACGTGTGCTCCACTGGCATCAATTACGTGTTAAAAAAGCGCATTATAGTGTGTTCAGTGGTCGAGGAATTCACTAAAAATGCTATAACTCACATACTAATAGTACAACAGCTGTCAAATTTATACACGTGTCTTTTGAAGGTTACGGCTAACTAAAAATCATATGGATTTAATACTAGTAGCGCCATCTATGTGTCAGCCTACTTGTTATATATATTTATCATACATAAAAATATTATCAAGAACTCATAATTACTAGAACAAATAACTATGAATGTCGACAGGAAAAAAAGAAAATCTAGTATAAAAATCTGAAATCTATTTTAATACAGGGTATGGACAGGGGGTACTGCTGTATTTTTAACTCAGTAAAGTTTTAATTCCTCCTCCTTAAACACGATTTTTTAGGAATCCCAGCAAGCACAAATCAGGGATTTAAAAAAGAAAGGAAAAGGGTGAAAGAGGTGAAAGAGGAGACCATGCTCCCGAAAACTCTATTACACGATTCTATTGATTGTGCGCCCAATGTAAGGAGTTGCTCCATCTTGCATGAAGATAGTTGTTTGGAAACATTGAAATTCCTGTAAAGCAGGAATGACTTGTCGAAGGAGTTCACTGTACCGTGC